>JAYJLV010000046.1:5763748-5781519 GCA_036873485.1 Torymus texanus | reverse complement strand
TAATGAAATTTTCAGATCAATTTGGGATCTTAAAGAAGTTTTACTGGAAGCTCTCTATGCATGTTTCTCGTCTTTTCGAAAAATTTTCCACTTCTATTTCTGCAAAACCTTATTATAGACATAAAATAAACATGTATGAAACAGATATCAGTAAGTAACACTAACTGTTTAATTTCCGTAGAAATTTCCTGAGTAAATGAAAAACTCGCAATAAATAACGACTTTAGTTGAGAGTGAGATTCAATATAATGGTTTTTATTATTTGTCCAAGTATGATTGGACGATTAAATTATATTATATGTAAATGAAAGATTTATACATTAGAACAATTATATATAAAAGCTCATACAAGTATTCGATTCCTTAAAAAATTTCATATGAAGTTAATGAAAAGAAATTTCGGAAATATTTTAAGCGTGCGGAATAAAGGACCATATATAGTGTACAAAAATTAGTCTGTGAAATTATAAACTATTGTAAAAATAGTTTTGGTGCCATCAAATATTTCCGAAATTTCTCCTCGATAACTTTATATGGAATTGAATAAGCATTTATTCATCAAAATCGGATGAAAAACAGAAAATAATCCCGTACTTGTTACTTTTTCAAACCGATAACATCTACAACTGCAAATTAATTTTTGCTCAACAAAATTTTTTTCTAGCACATAAACTATTCGTTATTTAATTTGGTAATATCTTAATAAAAATTTTCCAACAATCATTTTTCGTTCGGAACTACCTTACATATGAGGATCGATGGAAGCCGGGTCGAGTACGACCCTTGAAATAAATGATGGGTGCAAACTAAATAATGTACATTTAGCTGGACATTTAATTTGAGAATAGTAATCAATTTTATTATAAACGTATGTAAGTAGAATTTAATATAAAAAAAATATTATGAATTTGAATATCGCGCTTGATGGTTTGAAACGCAACCTTGCGGGCTTTTTCACACTCCTCGTGCTCCGATCTAGCTGAATAAATACAACAGCTAATCGATTTGCGTTGTAAAATCATAACGAACGAATGACAACACGTGTGGACGTAAGATATCGCTCAACGATCTTTCTTTAAAGAAAATAATTAAATTTATAAAGGACTTTATGAAAGATCATATGATAAGTGCGAAGTTAAAATTCACGTGGCTTTATTGTTGATGTTTATTGACAACTTACCATAACCTATTCGTCATTCCATTTACTGAAAGTTTAAATAATATATTTTTGATATCTTTTTATTGGAACTTTACTAAAACAAGTATTAATCATGGTTGACAACGGTAATAAAAACGAAGTGGATATCTTTCGTGATACATACGTGAGATACTTAGGTAATATTAAGAAAAAAAACTACATTATAAATCTCTCTTTTTATACATTATCAACAGCTGAATGATTTAACTACTCTATTTATCTTAATTATTAATTAAAACCTTGAATGATCCCCTTTAAACTATCGTTTTCATTATACAGGCTATGCTAATGAAGTGGGAGAGGCATTCAGAAGTATTGTTCCTAAGTCTGTTGTTTGGTCCAGCTATATTGTTGCATGTGGATATGTCTTAGCAGACACAATCCATAAAAGCATGCACGTGTATCAAGTAAGATACTTTGAATATATTGAAATACTATATTTTTATTAATATAACGTAAAGTTAATTTTATATTTGATTTTTTCAGACGGATAAATCTCCAAATAAAAGTAAAAAATTACTTATTTCGACAACAGACACACTTCTGTGGCAGGGTTTTGCATCTGTTATAATTCCAGGATTGACAATAAACAGATTGTGTGCAACTGTAGGTTTTGTTCAAAGAAAATTTGCTAAGAAACCTATTTTGCGAAGTCCTTGGATTTCTACACTTGTAGGTTTAACATCTATTCCTATGATAATTCGTCCTATAGATATGCTTGTAGAAGATTCTATGAATGCAACTTATAGACAATGGACTGGTTATCGACCTCTAGAACAATCAAAATCCACTAAAGAAATGTAGTATAAACATTCTTTTCTCCGACTTTAACGGAGAAATTGCGATAGTTCAATTCAATTAAATTGAAGGTTATAGAGCGGCACTACAGAGCGTTAGGCTGATAAACAGTTCACAGAAAAAATAATATGGCGGTTCGTTCAATACGCAGCTGTAGGTTATATAGTAAGTCAGTTAGGTTAGTGCCTGTTTGCGCGCGTATAGGGCGCCCTGATTAGAGTTTTAGAAGTATAAATTTAAGAAAACTATATTCTTAAATTGTTATTTCTAAAAACTTTACTTTGAAAGTAAAAAAAATAGATTATTTGACTGTTAAGCCAATTATTAGATACATGACGGATTAAAAAGTTTGAATGCATATGAATACAACATGTACTTGAAAATTTAATGTATATTTATGCATTATAATTTAATATAAATACTAATCAGTACGTCATTGAGAAAACAAACACAATAAGAATAATTATACCATTTGCTGATTATATTTTTCCACTTTTGATAATGCTATTAATGTTTATGTAAAAACATTTAACATTCATAAAAATTCGATCAATTTGCTATCTCTAATAAAATTGAACATGTGTATATTGACCTATATACAATATCCATTTAATTTTTTTACGAATGCATAATAGTACTTTTCGTAAAAAGAGCGTAAACTAGAGTGTTATAGGATCCGAGTTGTGATAATGCAAGCATGCAAATATACGGTCAAGTTATAACCATTACTTTTTCATGTATACTAGATGTTATTGCCCTGCGTTTTGCGAACGTATGATACCATTTAATTAATACTCTCGAAGGCGTAAAATGAAAATTATTTGCCTAGGATATAAAAAAATATTATCTTTTCTCCACATACCGTTTTTCTTCATAAATGGTATGACAAAAAATAATGTTTTCACATACTGAAAGTTTAACATGACGTCTAAACTTTATTTAAATGCACCCACACAAGAAATTATATTTCTAACTAATAGTTAATAATACAATATTGTACAAAATTTTTCAAAATTTTATTGAGTCACAATAAAATTGGGGCTTGACTAGAAAAACATTGAAAGTAAAATATTATTTTCGTTTGCGTATACTATACAAAAGTAATGTAAGGGTATGTTTCCGTACGTGTAAGACACTTGAACGGTACCAGTTTATCGTTTGGTTTCAGATACATTGATTTTCCTATCTATTATAGGAACACTATTAAACCATCTTCGCAACTTACGGAACAAGCCCATGGTAATACATATGACAATTGACAATACTTCATATTTATGATGAGATTTTTGCATTTATTATAAAAAAGCTGCAAAAAATACTGAATAAATAAAAAGTCTAAATGCAATCATATTGACTGCAAGAGTTTCAATTCATAAATTGAAAAGTAAAGAATTTTTCTTTTTATTTTTTGTTAGTTTTAAGTAGATATAATAGTATAATTTTCGCATCAAGTCTGAAAACGGCAGAATGTTATGTGCCGAGTCGTGTAAGTTTACGCCCCAGACACAAACTACATCGTCTCACGCAGTGAGTAAAAAGATCGAGAATAAGGGATAATGGATGAGGAGGGAGGAAGTAAGGGATCATTTTATCAAATAATAATTTTGACTGTGAAAAAAAAAGTTTATTGTTTTTATAGAAACTGTTGAAAATGTTCAATTTCCATTCAACCAAAGATATCGTTTATTATTAAAAACGTGTATCGGAAAAGAATGTTAAATGTACGTCAAAAGATTATCACGATTCTGATACAAAAGGAAGTTCGTGTTCAAATCCTAATAAAAAGTGTACTAAATTTCAAAAACTTCAAGCATAAATGTATCTATAAAAAATAAAAAAATTAAAATTTTAATTGAAATTTCTGTTTGTGTTATTTAATATATTGGATCTACGTAAAATTGTTTATTATTTTACTTTAGAATTTGTTAATCTAGTTATATAATAACAGTTTCAGATAAATAGTTATAATTTTGTAGATTAGTCATAAATCCGCGTGTATTTAGGTTTCAAATATTTATTTTATTTAAAATTGAATCTCCATCCAGTTTAAACGCAGTTATTAATCTGCGTGGATCTTATTCCCGTCTTTGATCTTAAGATTTTAGTTTTATGAAAAACAACCACCTGTGGTTTTTTATAAAAATATATTTCTACCTTGAATTCTCCGACTCCCCCCCCCCCAAGCCTATTTGGATCTTGAAAATTTATTTTATGGAAGAATTCGTTGTTTACATGTCAATTAGAATTTTAAGAATTTCATTTACTGAAAAATTGGAGATTTATATTATTTGCTTTGCAATTACCGAGCAATTCTTAAACCACTACTTCCATCATTACTTTAAAAAATTGAAGTTTATGATAGGATACAGATTTTAGGAATGACTTCAGAATGAGTGTGTCACAACTGAATATCTCGTAAGAACTCTGTCAGACCTGGTATTTTTGACGCTAAGAGTAAAATAGCATAGGACTGGTGGAATGAATGATTGTTTTTAAAATAAAAAAGTGTTTTTAATAAACTGTACGTTACGTTTATTACAAATTCATTTTATTTATGTACAAAAAATCGAGGCCGAGAACGTTATAATATTAATTCGTAGTTTGGCGTATAAAATTTCATTTTAATTTTTAAGTCTTAATTTAATAGAGCGCTCTTGATTGAGGATAATTGACTATTTTCCTCTCGTTTAAACGCAACGCTTTCTCTATACAAAATCATAGCGGTCCTATGATTAGTCTTATCGTATAGGACTCTGTCTCATTAAATATCGCCCTTAATACTAAGGATTGTATACAAAAATGACTTGACATTAATTTAACTTTCATATCCAAAAATACAATTTTCAACGCATTTGTTAGAAAACAAATAAAAAATTTTTAAAATGCACATTTACAACGTACGTGTATTATTTATATTTATATATGTATATATATTACATTACATATTTATACATTTTCAGGTGTAATTACGCGTTTATCCACCTAAAACAAGGCTCCTTTTTTATTAAATTAACCATCGATATCATTACTCTACCATATTTTATGGGTACGACATAAATAATTCAAACTTTTTACAAGTCGTCCCAAATCGCGCAAATTTGAGATTTTACACGGGGAATTAAGTTTTTCTTTTTTTAAATACTCGTGGTATTTAGAGAACAGCATCTGAATTATGAGAAATGCAAATAGAGTCTATAAAAAATGCATGACTCGATGAGTTTTCCTCATAATTCAAAAGGGAATAGAGTATTAAAATAAATAATAAATAGGTCAAGATTCATTTCGCTGAAATCACACACTCACACACTGCACATTGATTAATGCGGGCGAAAAATAAATATGGTGCTAGAACTTGATGATTCTTCGCTTCGAAAAAAATCGATCAATCGTTTGCATGGAATCTCCTACCATAGCTGTTTTTTTCGGGAGTTTTTTTTTCTCAAAATAAAATCTCACACTGCCACTGGTAACAAATTGAACTAGTTTCGCACCACTCCTTCGCGATTCGCGATAGAAAGAACTATATACAAAAATTGAGACAACCTCAATGTCGAATGCTCTCAAACATTGGCCGCTTTTTAATATAATGGACCATACACGTTTTAAAATGATTCAGGAACTTGGATTTGGCCGGCTATTTTTTCTAGTTATCCAAGGCGTGTACATCTTGGAAGCGAAAAAAAATATTATCTTCTTGATTTGACGAATTTATTCCTAGTCGTGTAATACTTTTCGTCGCTTAACTAGAAATTTTTACTCGTGCATAAAATTTATAAAGCAGAGAAAACTCGAGTCCTCCTCATATAATATTAATGTAATATTGCAGTTGGCTTAGTTAACAACATCCTACCTTTCTTTCTCGTAAAGAAATTCTCAAATGCAAACAGTAAGTACAGATAAACACGATATGGAAATAGCAAAGATACGAGGCATTCTAAAAAAAAAAGAAAAAAAAACTCGAATTTTCTCCATACGTGTCAGTCACAAGTTCTCAGTTACAGTAAGAACGCTCGTTTTTTGTTCCAAGTAAGCTGCGTGCAAGTAAGGCTGCAGTCACTTGAGAAATTATTACGTTTTCTTTTATTTTCTCTTTTTTTTTAATCTATAACCTAGTCAGCCTTCTGGGTGTTCCCGCTTTGCGCGATAAGTAAGTAGTAGCTGCCGGTCGTCCCGGTGCATGTTGTTGGTCTCCCGTTCCCTTATCCTCTTCATCCTCCTGCTAACGCTTGTTATTCGTGTTCGTATCAGAATCCGGCTCAGAGCTCGAGCCGGAAGACTCGGTCGTGTTGACTGACGTGCTGCAACTACGCATGCTCCGTCTGGTGGAGCTTGAGTGTCGGCACTTGTCGCTGCGGTCGATACCACCTACAACAATAGTGGGAAAAACATTGTCGATTAGATACGTGCTTAATTTTACGTTCAAAAGAAAAAATGTGTGTTTGTAGAACACTGTAGACAAGCGGTGTCCTCGTTTGAGTTGATACTTACTGGTTAGCGGAGTATGCACCTCGACCTTGGCAGTGACCGTGGCAGTGACTTTAGTAGTGATGTGAGACGACGGTGGAACTGGAGACGTCCGACTAGACCCACTCGTGTCTGATCCGCTACAGTTCTGTTAGTAGGCAAAAAATACCACACGGGAACACGTTAGTTTCGTCTTAAATTAAAAAGAAGCAGCTCTACAATAATAATACACATCTGAAATGTTTACAAACCTGATTGCCGCACGTGGAGGTTTCGACCTTGACTTCGGGCTGCACGATGATGCAGGACTCTTGCTGGCTGTGCCAGGAGTTGGGCTCCTCGGTAATGGTCGTAAGCGACGGTTCGGCGTGAAGTCGCGCGTTGTCGATCTTGTGCGATCTCCTCGGCGGCGCCGGTGGCTTACACGATCTACGTAGAATCGGCGAGGCAGGCGGCGTCGGCGTCGATATTCGATCTGGATGGTCGTTCGGTATCACTTCAGGCGATGGACCTATCAGCGACAGAAGAATCGGGAAGAAGAACAAGCCATTGACGAGACCGATGCCTATGAGACAGATCAACACCAGGAAGAAGTATCGTACGATGAACTCGAATTCAGAGAAGGCGAGCATAACGACGGCAAGGAGGGTCGTAAGAGCGCCGTGAACGACTGGCGCGTACATATGCTCCAAAGCGAGGCGTACTCTGCGGTCGCGGCTTCCTACGCTTGTCACGAAGCTCTGTAAGGTTAACGAAAAAATATTGATTAGCTTAGTCATAGAATTTTATTTTATATGTATAAAAATCGAATGAGAGAAATGAGACTTACCAAGCATATGTGAACAGTAAAGTGGACAGCGATACCGACGCTCACCACCAGCAGAACGGCTGGAACGGCACTGAGTTTTATACCGCAGAGACCCATGATACCGAGCAGCTGAAGCACCACTCCAGCCAAGGATATACCCACAAGAATAGCTGCCCAAAAATTCAACAACAATATTCCAACGACAAGGACGCTTGAACCGAGAGCAACCAGCAAAGCGATACCCAGGCAACTTCTAAGATCCATATATTGCTCCCAGAACATGAAGGGTATTCCCGAGGGGAAGTTAGGCAGGCCTCTCTCTTCGAACCTTCGACAGAGATTCCTCACGCTACCGATGAGTTCGGTAATATCAGACGTCTCGATCAGCCTGTGCAGGTAGAACGGCATCTGGGCGTACGTAAGTGGCATGCTCTTGGGAATCTTGAGCTCGTGGTCGTTGCTGTAGAACCACTGCCTCGGCTCGGGGCGTAAATTCGCCTGTGACGCGCCATAAGCGAGAGCATCATTCGACGCCCAGGCACTCAGATAATTGTAAAAAGCTCGGGGGTTGATAATACCGTCGGAATTGACTAACCGCACCTGCGTGATCAGGGACTTGTCTATTGGATTGTCCACGTGACCAGTTTGTACGAGTAGCTTGTACCCTAAGATTCCCTCGTCACTTGCGTTCTTGTACCACCGTTCAGATGTGATGCAATTGCTCTTGTAGTCCCGATCGAAGGCAGCCTGGAGCCCCTTCAACCAGTCGCGGAAGAGGCTCAGCCAGAACTCGGGTAGCCCTCCGTCGTCGTTCTTTATCACGTTCTTAATGCGCATGAACGCCTCGTGGTACTCGTAGAGGAGCTTCTGGTTGTTGGGGTACTCGAAATCGCGGCCAGTCACAGCGTACATGTTGTAGAAGCCAAAGTGTTTGGATTGGGCGGCAAGGAACGCGTGCTCGTCCGAATTATGAGGTACGAGGTCAGCAAGATCGAGACCGTCGTCGACGTGCATCGCCTGCCACATGCTTCCCGCGAGTAATCCAGCAAGTATTATCATGCCGAAGACTTTGGTAGCTGGACGGGTGACGAAGGGCGCGTAATACCTAGCAGCTAGTTGAGTGAGCGAAAAGCTGAGGCAATCGTCCTGAGTGCATCCGGTCAAACTCTCGTCCTCTTCGCATTCCTCTTTGAGGATCTGGGAGCAGCTCTCATGTCGATCGGAAACTGCTCTGAGCTGCTTGCAGGATCGCGAACTGTGACGTCTTGGGTACGGATCACTGAGTGCCGGTAGACAACAGCATAGGATATCCGCGCGTCCAGAGCGTCTCCGACGTAGATCCAAACTGACCATCGCAGGGAACACGAGCAGCATAGCCGCAAGATTGAAGAGCAACAGGATTCCAGCTTGCAGGGAGAAGACGCGCAGAGCCGGGATGGGGATGATCGCAGCGGCGAAGAAAGCAGCTACGTTGCACAGTCCCGTGAGCAACACCGAGAGTCCAGTACGTTTGAGCACGACGCCGGTTTGTTCGCCGCTCGGCACTTCGTTCACCGCTAGCTCTGCGTACGTGTGCGTCAGCAGGAACATATCGTGCACCCCTAGACCAAGGCTCAAGAACGGTACGATCTGCGTGCTAGCAGCATTGAACGGGATTCCTAGAAGAGCGCAGAAGCCTAGGCCTGCGGCGAGGCTCGCGCATACCAGTAACACGCCGGCCATACCCACGCCAGATTGCGAGCGCACTCGGTCCTTCCAGCGACACAGCGCTACTCCGGCGTACAACACCTGTGGAAAATACCATGAATTATCATCTATTCGTGCATAATATAGCGATTGGTATTATGTATATACAAGAGATAAGACTCACCATCAGACCAGATCCAAGGATGATTTTGAACAACGACAGCTCGCTGTATTTGCTCAGAATATCGTTCATACTCGTCGTGCTGAACGCGTACATGTTGTACGGTCCAGATTCGCTCGAGTTCTGAAGTCGTTTCACCTGATTGGTAAATGCACGTTGCCAAGTCTCCAGCACCTGTGAAGCCTTCTCCTGGGACCAGTCGATATGGTGAACCTTGTAGGTGTTGGACCAGAAATCATAAACCTCGCGTTCACCCATCAGCTGGATGACGGTCTGGAGTGCAGCAGCACGGGTCAGGTGGCCGGTCTTGTTGTGCTTGGCGCCGCCCACCACGAGCTCCTCAGGCCAGTGCATGTACTTGGCGGCGAAGCCGTAGCAGCCGCCCGTCAGCTCAGCACCGATGTCCGGTATCTGTGTGTGCGTGCAAAAAGCGCGTTATTATTGTTATTATTGAAGAAGAAGAAGAAGAAGAAGAAGAAGAAGAAGAAGAAGAAGAAGAAGAAGGAGGAGGACGAGTTGTTTGAATACGCGCGCGGTAAGTTGATTACGGCTGCGCGCGGCATTAATCGATATAACCACGCGGGCGACGCGAGACGAGCGGAACGCGCGTGTGCGAGTGGCTATTATAGGTCGAATTAATCATCGAAATGAGAATGTAGCGGTAATGGAGGTGGCTCAGTAATATATGCCGACGGTGTACTCTCTCTCTATCTCTTTCTCTCTTTAGTTGCTTCCCTCCCTTCCTTCCTTCTTTCCTTCTTTCTTTCTCCCTTCCTGCCTCGCCCCTCTCTCTCTCTTTCCGCGCGGGCTCACGACCACCGGCGTAGCGCAATAATGACGCACATCTCTCGATTTTATTATTTTAATGCTGAACGCTGCCCACGCGACTCGCATACTCATGTATATATACGCCCGCGCGCGCGCGCGTGTGTACACGTACGTACGAACGTACGTATAACGTATACGTACGACGCGAGAAAGAGGGAAGAGACAAGCGCACGGAGGAGAGCGGCAGCAGTGTCCGGCTCTCTCTCTCTCTTTCTCTGAGAGCCTCGCCTCTTTATTTCATTCAACGTATCTTTCTCTTTCTCTCTCTCTCTCTCTCTCTCTTAAGCTTCGTCAGTGCACGCGGAACTCTCTCTATATATGCGCGTATAAATAACGAAATCCCGCCTAGCTGGCCAATCTGAGTCCAACGCTGAGCGTGAGTGTACAAGAGCCTTGAGAGATCGAGATGATGACTTTTGATGGCATTCTTTTTCTTTCTCTCGTTGAGTCTCTTTTCTCATTGCATAACAAATACACGAGAGGCTTTTTCATTTACTCCCGCGTCCAGTTTCATTTCATTCACTGCTGCGTGCTGTGCTGCTCTCAGTGTGTGCGCGCGCGCGTGAGCACAGCTTTGCCTCAATTTGCTCTGATTTAGGTGGTCGTTTTTCTCTCGATGCCGCGAGTCGAGTCAAACTGGATTTTCAAACTCTCTTTCTGTCTCTTTCTCTTTCTTTTTCTCGATTTCTTCTTTTCGAAGGATATATACACTTAATTGAAATTTCAATCTATATAGGTATGTGTACTCGCGAAATCAACCGGTATATCGTATTATAGTGCGCGTTATCTAACGAGCAGCAACAACGCTAGCCAACTAGTTACACACCGCGACACTCATTACAAGACTTAAGTTTAAACATCCGGGTATATGTCGTACTCGGGGTAACGATCGCTAGAGGTATACACTATATATCGCAAAGTAAGAAAGTCAATTCGAGACCGTTAAGACACTGTATACCGGAAAAGAAAAACAGCGATGTGTATACACGACGCGAGACACCACACATACATATACACGCATGCATATGTACTCGTCGCTCGTAACGGATATCAAATCGCTTTTCTATTTTTAATCGTCCCACCTACCGCGTGTGCGGCACACGACAACGCCGCCGCCGCGCCGCCGCGCCGCCGTGCAAAGTGTTTACAAAACATGTACATATAAACATCGTGGGGAGGCAAGGAAAAAAAGAGAACAAACGCGACCTAATGAACCGCCGTTACCTATATGTATATATAGATATAGCCACAAGTTATACGCGAGAAAAATGAAAAGTCCGTGTTTAAACATTCGTGGCTCGTATAAAACGCTCTTCCTGCGGCGGCGGCGCAACCTTTGCGATATCAAAGGCACACTCGCGCGTGCGCGTGCACTCGTGCTTCGCATTCACGGAAGACAACATGCGTGTGTGCCGATCGCTATATATATATACATATATAAAACGGATATGAGGTATATATATATATGCGTGTCTTACCTGCTCGGAGTGCTTGTTGGGCGCGGTTTCAGGGCACTCAGGATCGCGCGGATCGATGCAAGGTTTGCTCTGGTACCCGTTGCTGATACCCGCCCGCTTCATGTAATCCTCAAGGGTCTTGTACGGGAAGCTGTACTCGAGCTTCTTCATCTCCTCGAGCATCTGGGTCGGGTTGAGATTCGTCCATTGTACCGGTTTGTTCGATTGTCGGCCCCTACGTTAGTCCACAGAAATAAAGAACCGAAATAATTATTTACCTTGTATAATGCACACGTGGCTTGAAGTATAGGATTGACTTTAGAATTTACGTTCTTTATAGTTCAAAGTATAGATGCGACCCTGTTGTATATGTATAGGGAGTAAACATTTTTCAATAACCCGTTTGCTAGGAATTTATACATCATCCCACCAAAAATCAGCAACAACAACAACAACAACAAAGTGAACCTACGGTATATGAACGGGATACTCAGGCCCGAGTAGTTTGCTACCCTCCCAGAAGCAATCGAGTGGCGTGATGATGGCACAAGGTATGATGCTGTCGAAGATCTGATCGATGTAATGTACATCGAAGTTCGGTATGCTCGGCGCGTAGCACATATCCTTGAGCCTCCAGGTGCTGTAAGCAGAGGTAGAGAGAAAGATGGTATAGGTGTCTTGCCACATATGCGAGTTTCGTTTGTTTGCGTTAAACGACTATGGTTATACGCTACCAGTTGGTGACGGCTGTATACCAAAAAACAACTCCTGACTTACATGTCGAAGAGGTGAACGGTGACCTGGGTGGCAGCTTTCAGTACAGCCAGGTGTTCCTTAAGAGCTGCTGCATGAAGGATGTTGGCGCCTTGGTGCTTAGGCGTTTGGATGACGAGCTGATGGGTCGAAGCGGATGCCTCACCTAACGCCTCCGTCGCGTACTTCAACTCGCGTTCCAGTCTTCCGCCTTCTGTAAATGGCAAATTAAGGGTGGTGCTCACGTCAGTATACGTGTATGTGTATATAACCCATCATATGGGAGGCTATTTATCTTATTGAAAATAAAGCTATACGCATAGGGAGGAAGGGAGGGAGGGAACGGGGGACTCGTTAAATTTAATCATTCATTCGTATTAAAAAATGCGAGAGACAAGTTGCGTCTAGTCGTCGTCGTCGTCGTAGTCGTCGTCTTCCACCAGGGGGAAAAAAGAAATAACTCGACGCGAGCGCGAGCGGCGTATCTGCTCGTTCCGCGCGCGCACGCGGCGGTCCGAGAGGAGACCACCCGAGTCGCGCTTCGGCATCGCTCGAAGGTTCTCAACCCTCTCTCTCTCTCTCTCTCTCTCTTTCTCTCTCGCTCTTTCTCCTTCGTTCGTGTTCTTTCTTCTTCTTCTTCCTCCTTCGTCCCTCTCTCTCTCTCTCTTTCTCTCTCTTTCTCTTTCTCCGCTCTTCTCGTCACTTCTCGTCTCTTCTCGACTCGTCCCGCGCGCGCGCTCGCTGCCGGCGCCCCGTGCGCAGTTCCTTCTCTCTTTCTCTCTCGCCACCGCGTTTGCTCATACACACACACACACACACATGAGCGCGAGGCTTGGCTTGCTTATATAGCTGCCACCGGATGTTTATGGCTCGATCTTTACACTTTTATTCGGGACCGCCCGGGAAAACTGTCCACATGTGCGGCCATGCTAATGAGACGCGCGGGCCGCTCTAGGCTGCTCTCCTGTGATGCTGCTGCTCCGAAAGGAAAAAACGCGAGCGAGTGTAGGGTATTCGGCTGCGGCAGCGGTAGGAGGGTGTGTATGTATGTATGTGTACACGTGTGTATATATATATATATGTGTGTGTACGGGGCCCGGCAGAGTAGCGGATTTACTCGACTCTAAGTGAGCTTGATTGCTCGGAAGAGAAAAAGTCGAAAAATGAAGGCGGCCGGCGAAGCAACGGCGGCGGCGGCGGCGGCGGCAGCGAGCACACGGCCGAGGGCTAAGGAATTTCTTGATTTATTATCGAGCCGAGCGACGGGACGTCCCTGTAATTATTTTTCTCGGCTGGCCTTGCTCCTCTCTCTCTTCTCTCTCTCTCTCTTTCTCCGCTTCTCTCTCTCTCTTACTCTGCCGACCGCTCGCGAGGCGCAGCTAGCATTCGCGTGCGCCTATACCCTTCCGGCTACCGATCGCTCGGAGCTTGCGCGCTCTGCACTGTGCTCGCCACAGAGAGAGAGAGAGAGAGATCGTTCTCTTAAACACCGGCGTCTCGCGTGCTCGCTCGCGCACGCATCACGCAACGTATGCATACGTATGTATACACACATTGCTTGTGAGATGTGTGTGTGTATATATATATATATATATGTACATACATAATACCAGGCCAATTCCATTACTAGTCTATCATTTTTGAGAATTCCACCGATGGTGGCCATCCGGGCGGGCGCGCGTGCGCGCGATGACAGATTTTTTGCGCTCCCACCGTTTGAGAATGAGAGAGAAGAAGAGGGGGGAGGGGAAGAGAGGCTCCGCGCCGGCGGCGGCGAGATGAGGAGGCAGGTGTGCAGCAGCAGGAGCAGCAACGTATATATATGTATGTATATATACATATACATAGATATATATACATGTGTGTGACGCAGCTCAGACTGTGTGTTGCAGCAACAGCAGTAACGTCGTCGTCGCGTTTCTTTGCCTGTGAACCGAGTCGCGCCAGGCGTGCGTCGACAGATATTTTGAGAGGAACGTATACTTCCTAGGTTTTCCCGAGAAACGAGAACCCAAGGCGGAAGGAAGAAGCGAGCTGATGTGGATACGCCCGCGGATGAAGAGAAAAACACATGTGCCGACAGCTAAGTCAACGCTATGTCAAACGGCAAGGGGTTGGCCTTTCCGCAACTATATATATATATATATATATATATATATATAGGAAGAAGAAAAAAAGAAGGGAGGAGAGAGGGATGTGAGACTTTCCGGGAAACCTTGTTTTTTTGAAATTTTCATCATGGAGGCTCGACTGTGCTCCGCGTGTGCTGCGCGTACGGCTATACAGTATATAACGGCGGCCTTGCGCCTCGCCTCTGTCGGCGTGTTATATACACACACGAAAGAAAGAACCGAGCGAGCGAGTGAGCGAACGATGGGAGGCGCACACACGCACGCGCGCGCGCGGCTATTTTCGGGGGACACAGGCCTGCGGCGAACGGAAAATTAGAAACCCGGGGCGAGCCCGCCGCTGGAGCTGAGTGCGTATATATACAAGAGGAAGAGAGAGAGAGAGAGAGAGAGAGAGAGAGAGAGAAAGTCTCGTACACACGCATGCATGCATTTTTCTCGCGGAGCTATACGACGACGTTTTTGTTTTTCTTTTTTCCTCTTTTTTGTTTTTTTAAAGAGCCACGGAGAGCGAGAAAACTGCGCACGATCGGCAAACGATCATCGAGACGCCGGTCATTCACCAATGGCTTTACGGTGTTTGTGTTCCATCGGCCAGCTCGCGGACTGTGTCACGGTTCTGCGATCATCCTCTCTCACTCTCTGTAGCAAACCGCTGCGCCCGAGAGCTAGAGCGAGAGGAGGAGAGAGGGAGACTGAGGCACGCAGGCCCACCGCTGCTCTCTCTCTCGTGCGCCAGCAAGGCAGCCGAGAGCGAGAGAGAGAGAGAGAGAGCCGAGCGGGCCACCCACCGCGACCATTCACCGGAACCGAGCTCTCCCGTCCAATCTCAGTGACGCTCAAACGCGATAGAGTATGCGCGCGCGCGCAAGCGGTGTGTGTTATAAGCACAGACGGTGCGGTTTCAAAATTACAAATATTCCGGATATTTTATATATCTAGCCGAATGAAAGAGAGAAAGAACGTGTGCTTCCTCCACGTGGACATCGGTTTTGCTTCTTCTTTTATTTACCTGCGGGAATTCGGAGTAATTAAGTGGTTATTAGCTGAAGCATGCGCGCGCGCGGAACCGTTTTTCTCGTGAGAATAGAGTCGCGCTGCACGTCGGGTGGTTTTGTCATCGCAGAGTAAAAGAGAGGGAGAGAATTCCGCTATACGTTACCCGAGATCATCGGGATTATGTCATTCTCTACTGGCTGCTTTTTTTTGTTGATTCGTCAATTACATAATAACGTTGGAGCTGGGTGTAACGATCGCCGTGTCGCGCTATATAATTCTACTATAGCTCCCCTTCGTTTTAATCGAATTTAACACCGAACGATCGGGTATACGATCGGAAATATTCGCGGTATGGTTAATTTATAATATATAAAGCGGTTGATTCGCTCGACAATCAAAATCGAATAAAAATACCCGTTCGTTCGCGCGTGCGGGCCGACGCGCACAACAGTTATGTTTACGTTCAAGTTAATGGAATTGTGTGTATGCAATTGGAGAGAGAGAGAGAGAGAGCGAGAGAGAGAGGAGGAAGGGAGACAGAGATGGGCTTACGATTTACATGTTTGGTGTATTGCGTAAGTTAATAGGACAATGCCGCGCGCGCTTCGAGGAATGTCGGGTCAGGAATGCTAGCCTATCAAATACGATATAGGCTTTAAATACCTTGAACTTGAGAATTCCTCGAAGTTTCTAGTTATAATAGTATATCCGCGTTCCGAAAAAAAAAACATATATATACACACACACACACATACACATAGTTTTGCAAAGAATAACTTTAATCGCATTCTGAAAACGTCAAACGCGAAGGGTACGTATATGCACTGACACTGGTAATTAGTACACGCGCATATTTTTCTCATACCCACACGCATGCAGACACGCTTTCCTCCTTACATACCCACTCGTGTCTCGTAAAAAATTTCATTACGCCCGCGCGCGTATCATTCCACGCGCTGGTTTTAAATTTTTACGACGACGACAGGCGCATATAATAATAATTCGATACGCGCGCGTAAGCATAATATACCCTCGCGCGGCGCGGCGCCGTAAAACTTTAATCACTTTATTGCATCTAATTTGATTCCGATATAGTTCTCCTCTATATATATATATATACACACACACATATATATATACACACACACGTATACGAAGAAGAAGAAACGTCGAGCGTGTAAAGTTCGAAGGAAATCTTACAAGGAAAAAAATCGGAGAGAGTGAGAGAGAGAGAGGTTTACGGTCGATTTTGGCCTTCCCTGAAAAGTCCATATACATACGCGAGCGCGCACGTATATATACAAGGAGAAGGAGGAGGGATGAGTCACTGCGGGCGGCTTACTCGAATAACCGATTAAACGAACCGCCTTAGTCGCCGCGCCACAGCCGCGACCGCACGCAGTTACATACATTATATATACACACACACAAACGCGCGTACGCACACATGCATGTATATAAGCGCGAAATGCTTGCCGTTCGGACGTGGAGGCAAAAAAAAACGGAGTCATAGATCAGGCGCGAAAGCACACACACACACACACATATACGGACCCTCGCAAATATGTGTATAAAAAGGACGAGGGAGAGAAGGGCTGCTGCTACTTTGTGGACGAGAGGAGAGAAGAGAGAGAGGGAGAGAGAGAGAGAGAGAGAGAGAGAGAGAGAGAGAGAGAGAGAAAAGCCCGGTGTAACGTTACGAGCCCGGAGTAAAATTTCAGCGCCGCGCTCTCGAGGAAGAGCGAGCGAATTGCGCAAATAGTGGAGAATCCGCGCGCGCGTATATAGTGGCCGTACGCCGTTGGGATGCTGTGTGCACGGGGCTCGCAGGGAAAAGTGTATGGGTACATATAGCCGGTGTTGCGGAGTCGATATTGAGAGCCCCTGCTCACGGCGCGCGCACGGCCGATCGTCCGTCCATACAGTCGTCGTCCGTCGGTGCAACAACAACAGAGAGAGAGAGAGAGAGCGAGCAAGAGGGAGAGAGAGAGAGATTCCCGGTGGGTCTTTGGACGAGGACGCTTTTCTGACTCTCTTATCCCCGTTGCCGTGTGCGGCAAGGCTCGGCCCTGCAGCACAGGGCCTCCCCTCGCGCTCGCGCGCTTCTTTTATTCTCTTTCTCCGCTTGCGCTCTCTCTCTCTCTCTCTCTCTCTCTCTCTCTCTCTCTCTTGCTGGCTCGAGCTCCGGAGCCACGGAGGCCTAATGAAGATGTAAGCAGTCGGCTCTCTCTCTCGTGCCTTCGTCCTCTCTCTCGCTCTCTTCCTTCTTGTGTTGCTTCTATATACACTATACACACGGCCCTTCACTGCAGCCGCGAGAGACGACGAGAAGCGACTCGGACTTTCGCCGAGCGCTGCCGCCGTTGCTGCTGCTGCTGCAGATGCACACGCGGATGTGTGAGAGAGAGAGAGAGAGAGAGAGAGAGAGAGAGAGAGAGAGAGAGAGAGAGAGAGAGAGAGAGAGAGAGAG
>JAYJLV010000046.1:5740216-5763648 GCA_036873485.1 Torymus texanus | reverse complement strand
GTGTGAGAGAGAGAGAGAGAGAGAGAGAGAGAGAGAGAGAGAGAGAGAGAGAGAGAGAGAGAGAGAGAGAGAATGATACTAGGCCCGCATCAGGGCGGATTTCCGCTGGCTAGGTACCTATGATACTTATGTATGTGTATGTATATATACAAGAGTGTTGTTACTCACCCTTCACCCAGAGTTGATCGACCCGACTGTGAACCTGGACTGATTTCAAGGCCACGCAGAAGGTCGCCAAAGCGATGATGGCGACGAAGAGGACCTTGCCGGCATGCTGCTGGAGGAAGTAACCCAGCTGGCTCAGCTGATCCTGCAGACGCGCCCTGATCCATACTGCTGACCTTTGACCGTACGCCTTGCCCTATTTTAGAGAAAACATACAAACATATCCCAATGCTTAGTATATATAAGTGTATACACTCACACGTATGCAAAATAAAAATATGTGTGTGTGTGTGTGTATATATAAATACACACACACGTCGCGCTTATATACTACATTTTTTTGCCGATGATGACGATGGCTATTCGGTAGTCGTGTTCGCGAGTATCGGATGGCCAAGCTTTTCCAGCCAATTAGACTTGGCCGCAGAGAGCGAGAGAGAGAGAGAGAGAGAGAGAGAGCGACGGGGGTAACCTTAGACGCTCTCTCGAGCCCACATGCCACATTGCGCGCTATATATGCTATCGCGCGAGTGAAGCGAGAGCGACCGACCGACCAACCGCGGCCACATGGGCCTCAAACATATATAACAAGAAGGAGTAGCAGCAGGGCAGTTCTCCTTCCGTCTTACGCGCGCGCGAACCAATGCCCACAAAGCTGTACACTTTATATACCATCTCTCCTGCATTCTTCCGAAAAGCAAAACACGCGCAGAGAAGAGAGAGAGAGAGAGAGAGAGAGAGAGAAACTCGCAGCGACAGAGCGCACGCCTTATATGTGCAGACACGTCCTTTACCGCAAATTAACCCCCTCGCGCGCGCAACCGATCGAGAATCAGCGAGAGAAGAACTTTGTTTACATCGCGGATACCGCGCGGCACACTGACGACGATACTTCCTCGAGATTATTATGTGGGTAGTATATGCGTATACGTCATTTTCGATATAGTTTCAGAGTTGTTTTAATTAACAGGATGTGTGAGGTCTTATCAGTTATGTTGACTATAATTTTTTAATGTATGGATAATACGAGTATTTGTGTAGTAGATTAGAGTAATAAGCAACTGGTCCCGCAGTAATGGAATTACAATGAGAGCTTTTTCTAATTTATTAAAAAAAAAGAATAGGATTAGAATTTGATAATATTTGAAATGGTAAAAACTACGTGAAAATAGTGCAGTAAATCTAAATCATTTCAGTACAGAATTCTAGATTGATTACAATTAAGAGAAATTAACGGAAATGCGATAACTTCTTTTTTTTTTGCAAACTGAGTATTAAAAAAAAGCAAAAGAAACTATATTGAATCGTTGGGAATTAACGGCGTAATTGGAAAATATTTGTTTAAAACAAAACAAACAAAATTTCAAAGTACATAACATTATCTGGATGCTTTAGTAGCAGCTGATTCGTAAATAACCGGTTTAAGAGCTATAGTTGATTTCTTAACCGTCGTGTTCATTCATAAACCGCATGATAACAGCGATTAAGTAAATATAATCGTAAAATAGAATTTCTCTTGTTTAATTGCAGCGCGGTATAAAATTTTTTTTTTCAAACTCTTGTAATTTTTTTTTAATTTATATCATAACTTGTTTGATTAATATTTTTGCATATTTTTGCGAAAGGCGCTTACAATTTATCGCTGAATGAAAAGACTTTTACCATTGAAATTATCATTAGGTTTCACCCTATAAATTAACGAATATTTGTTTATGTTTAATTCACTAATATTTGTTTGTTTGCATCTGTTTAATGTGAATAATCAATAACAGCTTATCAATAATATGTAAGTACTTTACGAAATTTCGGAGCTTCTCCAAAATTATCGGCTTTCCGATATTTCTATATGTTTTGTGTACATAAACTACTCTTTTAATTATTATGAACAGCGAATCACTGCGATGACTTTTTACAACTAATGACATTGCTCAATGATTCATAATAGTAATTATCATTCTAGTAAAGTATTAAAGTTCACAATATATAATTGATGATATTAAAACCGTGCAAAAAATCATATATACATTTCCGTTTGGCGATTTTAAGTCAAAGCATATATTCATATTTATATATTTAATTAGAATGTTTTTATTAAATCTGGTTATTAGTGCTGGCTTATGGCGAGAATAGGCGAGAATATGGCTTAATAGCGGAAAAGAAAATTAATTCTCGTTCAGGTGTAGCAATGTTTAAATTCTAGCATACAACTTTCACGAAACGCTTACAGAAAATGTATTAACATTTAAAACTATATTTTCGGTTAAGAAATGCGTAGAATAAGTAAGAACCTTTTTTCGGAGCAGCTCAAAATATTTAGAAAGGATTTTTCAAACAAAATTCTATGAATTAAATGCTTTCAATACTACCCTGCAGGAAATCATCCATTTTTCGCTCATTTGTGAAACGAATTTTCGGGCATTTTTTAGGCAATTTATGGCGAATTGACCGAAATCGTTATTAAATATCTAGGAAATGCTCCAAAAATCGTTTCATAAATGGGAGGAAAATGGACGATTTTCAGAAGTGCTATTTCAATAAGAAAGTTGAAAGTTGGTATTTTCATAATGAGTTTTATGTATATAGATAAAAATTTAATTTAATTTAACCGTGTCAGTACACAGGTAACTTATTTACCGACAATATTATACTTTTAACAGCTTCGATTAAGATTAACACCCGTATTAATTAAAGTGATCATTCTACACTACGAGTATTACCCATATAAGTTCAATAATAAAAATTAAAATCATGATCATTAAAGTGATATAAAATTTTACTTTTAAATGTTAACATAATTTGGTAAAATTGATACAGGAACTTTATTTACTTAAATTCGTCAAATGACAATTTTTCTTAAGTAGAAACGGATAAATATCAAAAGATACGAAATGACTCAATGCTAATGAAATATTTTCATGATAATGATATGTACGTCGCTTTAATGATCATTCTTATAAATTTATCTAAAACTTAAATAATAGTAATTGGTTCTTCCTTATTCATAATACTTAAAGTAAAAAGTTTAAATACTAATAGTAAAATCTAATATGAATAATATGCCTTTACAAGAATCGTTTTTAAATTATTTTTAAATATTTCAATCAATGTTCGAAATATTTAAAGAAATGATTTATGTATTTTGTTCAAGTTATCTCACGTGATAATTCACAAACATTTATTAAAAAACATCAAAAAGTAAAATACAAACATTTGTATAAACAGTGTATAAACTGAATAATGTTTTCATTGTGGTGCGGCACATTGGCTTTTACTGTTTAATCAACGTCTTAACTTGTTTGTAATCGCAATTAATTGGCCATTGATAGTAATTAATCTGTATTTACGGTTGATTAAGGAATCTGTAACCTTTGTCTTAAAAAAACCTTGTTTGTTAAATTATTATAATTTTTTTAATCATTTACTCAATAAAACTATATAAATCAATAAATTAAAATAATAAAGTTAATTAAAAGCCCTTTTGAAAATGATAACGATCACGAAATAGCAAGCTATGTATACAAAACAAAAGATTCAAATGAACGGCGCCTGCACGGTTTATCAATAGCTCCCCGCTTTATGTTTTTAATTGCATCTAATGAAAGCGTACACGCTTGACGTAATCTCAGCGATTTAAATGCTAATCAATCCCCGCCGTACTGCATGCCATCCATCTCCAAAGTCAATGTTTAAATTATAAACCCAAGAGAGATAGAAAGAGACAGACGGAACACACTGCACGCGCGTGCATACATCCCGGGTGCATTCTAAACATAGCGAATCGCCTGAAAGGGAAAACTACAAATATTTATTCACGGAAAATGAATCGACCGTGCGTTCCGACAAAAGGTGAGAGGGACCCGCGGGAAGACGAAGAAGATTCTTTTTTCCCTTCTCTGCCTTTATGCCCTCGGCATTATGACGTTCCCAAAAGTACACCCTCGGGGCAATACAGAGTGAGAGAGAGGACAGACTCCCAAGGGACCTTTCATGGAAGGATTCCGAATGACGGGACTACCTACCTAGCAATGCTATATAACGCGCGATGCCGAAAGAACGGAAGCGGCCAATTGTCCGACTACACACGATGTGTGTATGTATGTGTGTGTGTGTGTGTCGCTTCTTACTACTCCTCGTCATCATCTTCGCATTTGTTTATGAATATTTATCAATGGGACGGAGCGCTCGCGAGCGTGCGTATACGCGCGGTTACACACGTTCACGCTCCCCCAACGAGAATTCCGCGAGCCAGCAGGCATCGTGCGTGCGTGTATACCTATATATACACACATACGTAGTACGTACGCACACGCACGTATAGAACGTGTGTGGCACAGCAGCAGCAGCAACAGCAGCATCAGTGGAGCAGAAGAAGATTCTTCTCTCTCCCTCTCGTTTGCTTCGAGAAAAAGGAGGAGTAGGAGTGGCTGGTGCGAGCTATAGCAAGGCAGGTACGCAGGCTCTCTCTGTATATAACACGCGCGCGCACACGAGTGAGAAAAAAAAACGTCGATCCCAAGACTTTCGAGGCGTGTTCATCCCCGATTATCGAAAAAGGGACCCCCCGATGTTCATGCTGCTATAGCTTTTCTCTCATTTTCCACGGGCTACCGCTCGCCCGCTTCGAAAATCGCAATTCTCCTCGGAGCTTTCTTTCTCTTGCTTCCCTTTTTCGATCCCCCGTGTGCCGGTAATGCGTCTCTCTATACATGTGTACCTGTGCATGGATGTGTGTGGCTGCTTTGACGCGTAAAAACACGGGACATTTCATAAGCACACAGCTTTATACACAGACATATACACTGGCTAAGAGACGACGACGACTTTCTCTCGCGCGCGCGCGCGAGTCATGGCGGAGAGCAACAGCCAGCCAGCTATTTATCTTTGGTAGAGAAAGAGAGGGAGGGGAGAGAGACCGCCGCTCGCACACGTCGCTGCGGCGGCGGCATTTAATGTCGCTGGACCGTATATACATATATATCTATATGTATATGTACATGCTGCCAGTGTATACGTACGTATGTATATATATATATATGTATATATATTATGCACGCTGCTACTGCTGCACGTGTGCTTGCGAACGGGTGACAGCGACGCCCGGAGAGGCCAGGCGCGCCATCGACCGTCCGCTCCTCGTAACTATATAGAACGTGCCAGAGTAAGAAAGAGAGAGAGAGTTAACAGTGGGCTTACCTTCTCGAGCTGATCGAACGCGAGCGCGGCGTCGGTCCAGCTGGGCCTGACGTAAAGATCCGTTTCATATCGGTGCTTAACGGCCGTCAGCCGGGACTTTTTCTTCTGCTTGAGCTTCTCCGGGTCGGCGAACTCCTGGTGGCAGCCACTAGACGCACACACGGCGCTCGGGCGTCCCGCTAGGATCCCTGTAGGGCCGGACGCAGCAACGACCATGATTCCTCGCGCATTGGCCCGGCGCGCGAACCCCGAGGATGAGAGAATACAACGACGACGACGACGACGTTGACCGGTATATGTATATTCGTCGTATATACACAGAGAGAGAGAGAGAGAAAAATGTATCAATCTCTCTCTTCCCTCCTTCCTTCTTCTTCTCTCTCCTCTTATGCAGATCTCGTCCGCAGCACCCGCACCACACAACTTTTATTATATATATTTACGTATATACCTCACACACGAGTATTATACTACTGATATCCTTCTTCTCTATTTCCCTCGAGACAGAGCGCGGGTGTCGCACGCGCACTGGCACAACTCTGACTGAGAGGAGTTCTCTCTCTCTCTTTCGCGAGTAGCACGCGGGGCTGCTCTACGTGCCTGCCTCGCTGCAGTTCAACTCTGCACTGAGCGCGGCCACCAGCGCAGCACTCGCGGCTCGCTCTCTCACTCTTTGCGCGCCGCTCGCTCTCGCACGTATAGTGGCTCTCTGCTCTTTCCCCCTCTCCTACCTACATTGTGGCGACATCAGGGCCGGAGTCGCGGGGCCTCGATACTTCTACGGACTATACTGGCCCGGCGTCGCGAGCGTTGCTAGGATACGGGGACCACACACGCGCCAGCCAGGCTCACTCTCTCTCTCTCGAGCGCGCGCGGGGTGTAGAAGGGGGGAAGAGAGAGAGAGAGAGAGAGAGAGAGAGTGGGCCCAAAACACGAGGCGGCGACGGTGCGACCGCGAGCGAGACCGAGAGAAAACAAAGACGGCGGTGGTCGCGTGTGCTGTATACTGGAGATGTATATAAGTATGAGCGCCCAATTTCGGAGGAACTACGGTGATGCTGATGTTGCTGTTGCAGCCCCGGCAATTAACCCCGTGTGTGTGTATATATATATATGCTTGTGCCTCCTTTTCGCAGCCGCGGGAAAACTTGCTGTAATTATATATATATATATATATATGTGTGTACCTGTTCTCTCTCTCTCTGTGGCTTTTATTTCGCTAAATTTCAGAGCAATAAATCTCTCTCGCAAAAGGCCCTTTTTCCTCTCCTATATTATATTATTTACAATTACCGATAATTGCCTCATTGAGGAGAACCGCTCGGCTTGCGCGCGCGCGCGGTCGATGCTAATTTGCGCGAGAGGAGAGGAGTGCAGGGAGGCTCTCTTTTACTTTGCCCTCCTCACTCTCGCAGCGCGGAGCCCCCGCACGCTAATGACGCTAATTTTATTGTTACGTCCGTCTCTTCTCTCGTTTAACTTGAAAATTCTTTCTTTATTTCCCGCACGCGCACGCGCGGATGCCTTATTCTCTATATAGTAATACACATCGCTTACTCTCGCGAGCACAGGATATCCAATTACGCGGTCGCGCGTGTATTTTCAAAAAAACTACTTCTCGGTAAAAAAAAAAAATGCGTGCGCTTCGTCGCGGCCGAAATTTCGTAAAAGATTCCGTTTCAAATTAATAGTTTTCTCCCTCCCTTCCACCTCCTCATAAAGGTATGAAATTACGTTTGCGGAAGACTTCTCGTACACAATGTATATATGCGATGTATATAATATACACACACAGCAGCAGCAGCAGCAAAATCGTCTCCCCCGCGGGGCGACTTTTAACGTTTTTGCCCCAATCGTCGTTCTCTCTCTCTCTGTCTCTCTGCCACCGCGGGGTGTATTTATTTTGGCGGCGGACTGGTGGGCGTCCGTGATGTCCGCGGGCAGTCGTCGTGTTCGCGGAAAACGGGCGATTAGGGTGCAAAACGAGGAAAAAGAAAGTGCTCTTGAGCGGGCGGTCGAGAGCAGGCAGGCGCAGGCACATCACACGCAGAGAGAAAGGACGTATACAGTGGGATGGAGGAAGAGAAGAGAAGAAGAAGAAGAAGGGAGCGGCTGTGTGGCGGTCAGCGCCCACGCTGCTGTTGCTGCTGCTGCTGCTGGCTCGCTTTCATCCAAGAGAGAGAGAGAGAGAGAGAGAGAGAGAGAGGAGAAGCGAATTCCTTAGGCTTTTCCGGGGCTCCGCTCGATTAGCCTCGTCGCGCGTTTGCTCGCTCGCTCGCGCTTGATAAGGCTGCTCTTGGAGAGGTGCGGCTCCTACGACGACGACGACGAAGAGTCCGTAGGACGAGCGCACGCGGCGGGATAGGGAGAGAGAGGGAGAGCAAGAGAGAGAGAGAGAGAGAGCGGGTATAAGCGGGACCACCCAGATCGTGTTCTCGTCCTCCAAGAGACAGAGAGCGGACGATTTCACGCGTGAAAATAGAAAGAAGCCTGTCGGCCTGTGGAGAAGGAAGGTATAGGAGGGAGAGCGAGAGAGAAGGAGAGAAAGATTGACAGTGGCGAGCACACGAGAGAGCGAGAGAGTTGAGAAAATGCCCATTTTCTCAAAGCTCCGTCTTGGGTGGTCCGCTCACAGCGTGTGTGTGTGTGTGTGTGTGTATACACAGTGCTGTATGCTGCCTGCGTGCCCCTCCATCTCTCAACATCTCTCTCTCTCTCTTTTATATATACACACATATATACGAAGAGCCTTGCGTAAGCGAGTAGTCGCGTCCCGATGATCCTATATGCAATTTCATCGCGACCGATCCCGTTTCGCGCTCGTAGCCGTAGCGAGCGAGCACCGGCCCCCAGAGAGAACACGCGCGCGTTCTCTCTCTCTCGCAGTAGCCGGACGCTCTCGCTCTGCGCCTAGGATTTTCGGGCTAGCGCCGCGAGCGCTCTCTCTCTCTTACTCGGGCCACCCACGTTGTTCAACACGGGACCACCCAACTCGAAAGAGAGAACGAGAGAGAGAGAGCGCCAGGCTGCTGCTGCTGCTGCAGGACAGTCAGAAGCGTTCGCTCTCTCGCGCACTTGCGCTCTTTTCAAATTAATCCGAGGAGCGTTGTCCTGCAATTATTGATTGCTCGCTCGCCGCTACGGCGTGTCGTCCAAGAGAGACAGAGAGAGAGAGAGAGAGAGAGGCGAGCGAGCGCGCGTTGGGTGGTCGCGAATCTCTATTCGCGGACTGGGTGGTCCCGCGATCGAGCGCCTCGCGCCTGCCGCCTCGACTCCTGCTCCCTCCTCCTTCTCCTCTTCCTCCTCCCGGTGCCCCTTTTGCATTTTGACGACGACGACGACGACGACGACGAGACGCTGCTGTTGCTGCTGCTGGCCTATCGGCCGTCTATTTGTACGGGTGAGCGCAGAGAAAGAGAGAGAGAGAGAGAGAAAGAGAGAGCAAGAGCGCTCGCTGAAAGCTTTACGAGGAAGGAGATAAAGGGAGCAGCAGGACGAGAGAAGGAGGTGGAGGAGGCTGCGGCAACGGCAACAACGACGCGTGTGGCCCTATACCATAGCAGATCGAATTTCGCTAGCGCTCATTAGTCAAGTTTTCTAATAAATGAGATATATGTGTGTACACACAGATATATAGAGGCGGTGCTGAGAGAGAAAGAGAGAGAGAGAGAGAAGAGCGGGGGCACATATTAGCAAGTAGTCGATCGAATGTAGAGTCAGACAGACGCGCGCGCGAGGCGAGCGAGAGAGCCAAGGAGTGGACCACCCAAGTCGACACCCGTCTCTCTCCGAGAGAGAGAGAGAGAGAGAGCGAGATATCTGCACTGGCCCATAAACAGCCGGTGAGCCGGACCACCCAAGTCGCGCAGAGCGAGCGCGCGCACGGGTACTGCGCCGCCGCCGCCGCCGCTGCCGCCAGTTCCCCCCGCGCGCGCGAGAAGCCCGAGTCTCGGTAAATGGGCGAGCGCTCGCTTATATTCGTTTACTTACCTTGACGAGCGGGCGCTAGAGGCCGGAAACGCATATGGGGGGGGATAATGGTTGGGACGAATGTGTATTATATATTCACATGTGTATATTTATATTGTTATATGCTGCAGGGATGCTGCTGCTGCTGTTTGTTACAATCGTCTCTTTATTATGGATTGATATGATATGCGGGAGTGTACACACAGAGAGAGTCGCACATGAATCGCCTCCGGCAGGAATCTACTTTAACGCTACACGTTATATATATGTTGATATATATGTATATCCATTGATATATAAACGACGCACGGCTACGTCAGTTGGGTTGTCGACTGTCTAGGCGCCATCCTCGTCCTCCTCCTCCTCATCCTCGTCGTCCTCGTTCACCTCCTTGGCCATATTTTTACGTTGCTCGCGTTCAACTTCAAGCCTATGGAGGTAACGTTCACGGTAAGCACCGGTTGGATCGAACTTCTCTTCAAGAAGGGTCCAATCTGCTGGACGATGGTCGATCAGATGGTGTGAGAGTTTGTCCGAGATTCGTTTCTGTGCTTTGCTGCAGTGCGAGCAGTTGGTGGCAAGGGCGTCCGGGAGGTTCGCTAATACAACAGCGGTCATGATGACTTTCGATTGGATAGGGTTTTATTATATGTGTACATTATCGTTGTATTACTGTGTGTGTTGTTGTGATGGATGTGTTATGAGCGAAGAGTCACGTAACAATATGTATACACACATATATATGTATAGAAATATACTTGAATTGCATGAGATAGTGCACGCGGTGCTGTTGGAAAAAAATTGCTCTTTTATACTTATATATATGTGAGAGAAGCTATTTTACAACAAATCATGTAAGAAGGCATTTGAATTGCATAAAGTACCAGTATATAGGAATGTCAAGCTCGTTAGACGGAACGTGCTGCGTTCTCATGTTTGTGGGTATACATACATGTACGTAATAATTTATCTAGTATAGAGAAATGAGTTATTATTTTCCCGTTTATTTATAAAGAATGTTAATCATCCGTTTATTATAGCTTTGAATTATATATTTTAATTATTCATATATTATATAGTCAGTAGCGCGGTTTAGTCAAGTTTTCAAAATCACGTTCAATGATACGATTGTAATTTACATCGCGTTTAAAATGTCGCAAGCATTTTTTTTACAAAAATCATGAATTTCAATCCCAAATACTACTATATATTTGATTGAAAAATAATTTAATACGTCCATTACTTTTATGTTCTTTTCAAAATCCAAAACCCTTAGGTATAAAAATGTTAAAAAATGAACTCCGAACTAAGGTGAATTACCAAACAATAAAAACATTGAAATATAACGTACTCTTCAGCTCAGTGGCATCGGGGGTACAGGGCCGCTTTTCAAGCAAGCATCCGACGTAGCTGCTGACGAGCCGCTCGTTCCTGACGACGGCGTCGATGTCGATGTTATCGTATTTCGTTGTATATCGTCGTTCCTGAGCGAGTACACACGCCACGAGTACAATCCAGCAACAGCAACAATATCCCCAAGTCTCTTTAGTTCCAAGCACCAGGGCAGCCCGGCGCTTCATGTTCCTCGTTCTCTCTCCTTCTCTCCCACCCTCCTATCGCCTCCAGGCATTTTATATACTCCAGCTCATTAAGCTCAGTGCAATTTTGCGAAATTGCCATCGGGAATCAATGAGCAGCTCGCGTGCCTGCACCAACTAACGAGTGCATCCGTCTGTCCGTCCTCTAACGAGCTCTCGCTATCATTCCTCGTACTCTGTGTTGTCCCCAGGCGAGTGCTCAGATTCCTCTTGAATCTCAACGCAAGCAAGGCATGTCCTGCCTACGTCGACCCAGCATTCGTCGCAGTACACGGCGAAGCAGTCGCCGTTGGCACACGCTTTGTGAGTACCATCCAACCTCGACTCTACTTCCCCGCATACGACGCACATGCGTCTAGCACACTCGAACCTCACCAGCCACCAGAAGTATTTCGGATATTTCAATCTGAGTTTGAGCCAGGGTTGAGGATCAGGTCCCAGGCGACGCGCCCGTGCGAGTTCGGCCACTCGACCGCGCGCGAACCGCAGGAAGCCTAACCGCCGGCGCAGCGTTTCATTGTACAGGTACAACACTCTACGTTTCTCTCGTTTGCGGTAGAAGAAACCGGCAATTTCACGACGCAGTCGTTGGCTATACGCCTGTAGAAGTAACATCAGCCATACCGCCAGGTACGTCCCGTAGATGCGGAACAGGGTGAGTCCAGGTAAACTACTGGCTCGAGGGAGGCAAGCTTCGTTTGTAACCACGTTGTGGATACGACGTTTTACGTTGAAACCACGGACGATGCCCCGGACGAGGCTGGCGACCAAACCGCGGCCACGGATCTCCAGAGACATGGCGTGGTGACCTGACTGTATGCAAGTTTGGGGGGAGAGAGGTTGAAGATTGATTTTAGTGGTGCTGAGAGGTGAAGGGATATTGCGAAAGGGGTAATAAAGTTTTAATGGACGATAAAAGCGTTTGCGGAACGGGTATGCGGCGTGTGTGTGTATAATATTGAAAAAGAAATGCAGAGAATGCAGTAATGGATTTTGGCATCTTTACGCTCTAATTTGATTATGGCGGTTCGTTGATGGGGGATTGATGGTCGGTGCTTAATATAGAGGTCGGAGAGTTATAATATTTAAAAGATGCTTTTGCAATTTTTTCTATATAGATATATAATATATTGTAAATTAATTATAATTATGAAATTGCATTGGCTTTTTATCTATAGTTTAACGAAACACTTCGTTGGCTTTCTCCTGGTCAGTCATTATTATAAACTTTCCATAATTCTGCAATGGGCAACGATGTTGCAGCTGTCCTACTTTACAAACGAGTTTTTGTAAAAACAATTTATCGTTTTAGAAATATTAAAATAAGCGAATTCTCGGGAAGCGACGTTAAACGAAACTGCCGACAATCCTAAAATTATGCAGAGTTATGTATATATACTTGTATGTACACTGGTCGAAATACATATACGAAAAGAATTTTAGCTATAGTCAGCAGATTGAGCAAGATTCCTCGTTATATGCAAAGCCAGACACATTTGATTATGTGTGTCATGTCACTTGCGCGATCGTTTTATTTACATTTATTATTGTGACCGGTGTGTTTTGAAATCGTTAATTGTGTGGATTTAAAAATGATAATTATTATTATTTACGAATTCCAACTGTGCTTAAGTGACGGCTATTATATTTTCAAACGAATAATAACTTAGCAGATACATTTAAAATTCTGCAGTACTATATGGATTGTTATTAAAAGTCTATTACCGCATCATTGTAAAAACATTGTTGAATTTAAATGAGATATTCCAGGTATACATTGCTACATTATCACACAGTATATATATATATATATACCCACCTACCTTAACGTTATAACTATCAAGCAACATCTATAATTATTACCTCGTTTAAACCATTTGATTGTCACATCTAACGTATATAATACACGTATACACAGAAGAACCCTAATTAGCCATAAACAAATCGTTATATGCTCAACCCCGTGATTTCGACGTCCCCTATATACACTCACGAGACTTACGTAAGAGCCTAAAAGACAAAAAAAAAGAAGAAAAAAAAACGAACCGCAAGTCTCTTACTCGTCCTTGATTTCGAAAGGAAAAGGCAGCTCGGAAAATAAAGAGCAACGAACGAGCGCCGCGCGTGCTCTCTCTCTCTCTCTCTCTCGGCGCCGTTAATTACGCGGAAATCGAGGCTCGTTCCGACGAGCCGAGAGTTCTGCGCGCGCGCGAGCAAAAAAAGGGAAGAGACGCACGCGTAGGTACTTACGTTCAACCAGATAACACAAATAAGTCGGGTAAATAAAATAATAACCCACTTGTGAGTGAGTGACGCGAGCGTATGTGTATATGTACATGAATGTATAAGGTACGTGTATGTCTGTTCAAGTATAACATTGTATAGTTGATTTTTACTCAAATTAGCATACATATCGCATTAATTATATTCTATTTTGACATTTATCCTTCGCTGTTGCTGCTGCTATTGCTTTTGCAGCTTGATTGATTATGCATCTACATATATATTATACCTACCTGCGTTATTTCAAGTTTCGCGTGTCTCCGCACAACGTCCAATACTTCGTACAGCATTCTATCGATAAGCACAAAAATCGACGCGGTCAGAATTTCCAGAACCAGCTTTGCTGTCTGTCCAATCAAGTTCCTTCGTTCTACTCTAGTCTGTTTCAATGAGTAAGGATCGAGGAGTTTAGTTCTTTCGAGTTTTTTTAACGGCAGAAGGGTTAAACTTCCACGAGCCTTACGACGCGCGTCTATGCGCCGGAAGTAAGGTGTCACGTAAACGTTGTCGAACTCGATGTCCCGTAGGTATCGATGGTGGTACCGTGACGCGTTGAGGATGATTTTTAGGAAGACCAGGGAGATGCAGCGTTTTATGAGGGTGATAACACCGTCGCAGAAGCGCTTGCGCGCCTCGAAGTCACGCATCACCCCGGTAGCAATGCGAGTTGCGTCGCTCACACCAACAACGATCGGCTTTGTGTCGATATTGTACTCGATCTTAGCATCTCGCAGACTCTCGTTAAATTTGTCCCTCGTTTCTTATCAATGCGAGAAAAGCATTCAACCTTTGTTATACTAAATTTACATTCACCTATTATATTCAAATTTAATTATGAATGTACCTTTGAGAGTAGCATAACCTTCGCCAACCCCAACATCGATCTTCCCATCAGGATTACAGATCTTCTTTCCACCCAGTGCCTCTACGAGGTTACAGACGAAGGTCAGCTTCATCGGCCAGCACAGCAGCCAGCCTATCATCCACGTCACGGTCTCGTAGCACTTGTCGTACGCGTCCCCAAACATATCCCTATATATACAACCGATACCCATCATCTACACTTACAATAACCCGTATAATGATCCCTATTATAACACACCCACCTACATCTCTCAGACCCTCTGCTGAGCTGTTGATGGCACCTCTCGGTTATCTTCTCCCTGTACTTAGCCTCGTACTTCTCGCCGTCGGTTTTTGCCTCCTGCATCTCCTTTACTGCCTTCTCGTGTATATCCTCACTGCGGTTGTGTTCGGCTTCCATCTCCACATCGACCAAGTTATTCTCCGCCTCGATCTGACGCAGCTCGTCCTCACCCTCGATCTCCCGTGCAATCGGCTCTATCAGCTCGTTCACCGAACCGAGGGTCTCTCGCAGCTGTTCTGCACTCTCGTTCATGTTCATCATTGCCTATGTATATAAATATATTGCGGAGATACTAGTGATAACGCATGCATAGATGGAATGTATCGGCTGTGTGTGTGTGTGTGTGTGTGTGTATAAGGACCTGTTTGAAGGGTCGGAACATAAGGTCGTATTTCGTTTTGGTCAGGTTGTAGGTGAGATGCGTGGTGCAGGCGAAACTACGCATCACTTCCTTTGCGTTGAAGGTCAAGTTAAAGATCGGACCAGCGATTATGTAGCCGAGGACTAGGGCCTTTAACACGCTTCGACCCGCGCGGCCAAACAGACCAGGGATCGTTAGCAGGCATACACATCGGAACTGTACGGGCAGACAATGCCTTTTCATGTATTGTTTGCTTCTTTTGTTGTTTTATACATTGTAAGTATTATACATAGAAGGTGTGAGAATCAAAGCGTGACGTTCAATTGATGTGTTTACAATATGATTTATGCGTAAGCGTGTGCTATTATTATTGAATAACACGTGCCAGTTAAATTGCATTATAAAACCAATTTTCTGCAAGGTCGCGTATAGAAGTAATTGACCTGAACAAAACGGAGCGATTATACAACGATGTGTGATCTATTGTGTCCAATGACCCTGATAGTGCATCGACATATAAAATATATATATATATATAAAAATACTGCTTTCAGAGTTTAATTGAGAACGAATTAAGGTTATAGTGCCTTCGTTCACCTGTAGGGAAAAAGCGCAGCCAAACGACAACAGCGTGACCAATAACGCACCGCAGGTGAAACTGGTAGCTCGGTTTAAATCCAGATCGACGATAATGAATACATAGAGAAAGATGCCCAAGACGAAGCCCAAGCCGAAGGCGAAGGCCGTGCGAGCATGTCGATGCGTACCGATCGGATCGAAGCAAATGCGGAATAACACGGGAAACTTTTTCTGGTAGTTCTTTAATATTCTCTCCTGATACCGTTCGAGCAAATGGGGATTGCGAGTATCGTTGTCAACATCTAACATGTTGCTGTCCCTCTCTTTCTTTCTCTTTACACTCATAACCTGTTCATGATCGGATGATGACTGGCAAGATATAATGTATTACGCGCGCTCTGGAATATAAGTAAGGTAAACGAGCTGATGTTTTTTGTTTATGCGCTCTCCCTCGTTTTCCTTTTTTTCTTAATGGAATTAAGTATATATGATGGAATCGAAAGGAATGTTTGCGAGTGATGTCGCGTTGTTTTACATACTTATATTTTTACAATTATAATAATATGTGTGTATATTTTTTGTTTATACACTTTTAATACAATATTTGTATTGTAAAGAAAACATAATTCGAAAATGCTCATGATTTGCAATGATATATAATGAACATGAAAATATTTATACAATTATAACAATAATGTAAAGGTTGAATGAAAACAACAATTGAGTATATAGTTTTTTATCACATTTTTATTTATTTTTTTTTATCTTTTTTTGTAACTTGACTATTTCAACAATGTTCGTCTGCACAGTAACAAAAGGTACGTACCCGTATAAAAGCATAAAATTAATTTTTTCATTTCAGAAAAAAGTAATATGAGTAGCAAAATGAAAAAAAAAAACAGTTTGACAGAAGTTTGAGTTTTGGAAGAGAGAAGCGAACGGAGATGGTAACTAACGTTTCACTCTCATGCTATTTCACAGATAATGTTGGGAGAGTGTAATGAATCATTTAGATTGGGACTCCAAGACGTTTAGCCTCGTTGGCGTACTTGGTCCTGTAGACGTTGTCTTTGTCGAACTTGGCGATGACCTCAGTCCAGGTGTCGGGCTTGTTCTTGGCCAGGAAGGAGATGACCTTCTCGGCGCCGGCCTTCTGTTTCGGGCTGCATTTGGCACAGTTGGTGGATAGGGCGTCAGGGAGGAGACCTATGGTGATTACCAAAATACGTTTTAATTAGTATTGCATGTTTTTGATAGATACAAATTATGTAGAATGATTATTGGTACGGTTTACTTGTATAAATTATAATTCAACATCACCGCAGACTTTTTAACGAATGGGGAAAAATTTTCTTCAATTTTTGTTCAAATTGATGAATTATAAATTGTATAAAATTATATAAAATAGAGCAAAAGTTCATCGTTTAATCAATTTTCAAATTATAATTGTTAGTTAGTATATTTCAAATTTTAATTCACGCTTAATGGATTTTATTGAGCTACAGTTTTTATTGAACTATTAAACATGCTTTTTAATGCGTGATAAAAATAGCACAATTAGAGCATTATCAATAAAGCTATAAAGATTTAACTTGGATATTAAGAAAAATGGAAAAATTAATATCAAAGTATTTCATCAACCACATGTAAAAATTGTAATAATTTTTACGTAAAAGCAGTATTGTATTAGACACATTATTTCCAGAATCTTCTCTATAGTCAATCGTTATACTAGCAATTTCAATCTTTCATTACACTTAAAACCGCTCATAGAAATTATATAGAACCCAAAAAAACCATCCAATCCAAAAATCTGGAAACCCCTTATAGAGAAACTCAGATGTACTCACGTTTCAGTTCCCTGGCGTCAGGTGTGCACCTGTCGTCCTTCAACAGACAGTTGAGGTAGGGCTTGAGCAGACGTTCGTTGTTCAGGATTTGGTCAACATCGACGTTGTCAAACTTGGTCGTGTACTTCTCCTCAGCCGAGCAAACGGCGACGAGTGCCACGCACAGAACAAGAGCAAAAGTAGTCTTCATAGCTGCATATACGCGGTCACGGGAAAACGAAAAAGAAGAAAAATATTAACGACAATGTTTTTATGTGCCTGATATGTGTATGTGTGTGTATGTGGATTGCCAAATGAGTAAAGTGCACTGCCGGCGTTATTTGCAATAGTGAAAGGAACAAGTTGTCTTGGGATTTTTCTTCTCCGCGGAGGTTCGATTTTTCCAGAAGTGAGCAGTGAGGGTCTTTTTGTTTGAGAACTTTCGATGAGTCGGGTGGTAAAGTATTTTAAATTTGCTTAGTAAGCATTGACGAAACGAAAAGAAATCAAACAGAAAAACTTTTCACAATCACTTTTGCAAATTCAGCAAATATAAAAAATAACAATTTTAAGGTGGAATTTTTTAAAAACAAATTATAGAATTTTTATACAAATCCGATAACTAAATAAATTCCTTGATGAAAAAACTAATAATTATTAAATACTATTAATTTTTTAATAAAATTAAATAACCGAAAAATTTTAAAACGTAAAATGTTCACAGTCACTTTTGCAAAACGCCAACGGCGTTAGAAAAGAAAAATAAACAATCTAATATCCAAATCGCGAACTAGTATAGTAGACAAGGGAGAAAGAATGCGAAGAAGCTCGCGGACTGCTATGCTCACCTGAGTATTAGTCGTACAATCAGGTGCAACTGCTTCGACGAGTCCACAACGTGTGCTTATATACTTTCTGACCATGACGTCTTATTACGCAAAAAACGCCCGGAGGCCCCCGACAATGGTGGGAGTCGCACACACGCGCGCGCGAGTGAGCGCGTATCAACACATAGAACCTCTACGACCATTCGCAAAACTCGCACGTTTGTCGACTCTCCATCTCTATACGACCTTTTATTATATTTATTTCCCCTTGTTTTTCAAAATCCGGTACTTTTTAGACTTTTGGTTCCGCGTGACGACGTACCCTGAATTTTTCATTGAATTTTTTTGTTTTGACGGTGGGTAAGTATGTGTTTGACGTTTTGTATAATGGTGCGCAGTGGTCGTGGAAATTTAGCACACTGATAGAAAAATGTGGGAAAAAATTCCCATGTTTTCTAGTAATTTTGCAATATCAACCAAAAATACAAATTCTTCCCATAAAAATATTGTAATTTTGACTGTTTTCTAGTAATTTTTACTAGAAATCCATGTTTCAATGGATTTTTCTATCAGTGCATATGTAAAAATATATCTGTGATGTTTTTTTGAGGGACATGTAGGTAAAATAGAAGACAATTATGGTAATTCTTAAGATATTATTTTAACTTCTAGTCAAGCATCTTTAACATTTCTTGAAAATAATGTTTTTGAATATATAAATAAATTTATTTAAATTGTTTATAAGAAATATGAATATTATTAATTGAATTATAATGGATATAATGTGTATATTTTTTTAAGATCGTTGAAATAAAAGTAAAATATTGAGATTATAAATTATTTTTATTTTTCGTTTAATTATTTATGCAGCATTAGGTACTGGAATATATGATAATCCTTGCGCAAAAAATACCATTGAAAATATAGAAGAGTTATTGAGAAAATAATTGCTTAAAAAACCACCTCAAAAAATACTTTTTTCGACACCCTGAAATTAAAATCAAGGAAAAGATGTATGGTAACTAATGAATATTCATTCATCAGGGTAATTTATACTGGCGTAGCTATATACGAGGAAGATACAAAGTATCTATAGAGATATATCGACTACATGAAATAACTGTAGGTATGAATTTCACAATTAATACACGACAGCTGGTCATTTATATATTTTCATTATTTAAGACTGCGAGAACAATCTTTTGATACAGTTGGTATAACACACTGTGTATACTAATGGTAACATTGTACGATACGGATATCCGTACAGAACGATGTCATTACTCTTTATGGCATCAATGCTCATGTGATAAATTTACCTTTACGGGCGCACGTACGATAATTATAATAATTCATTATTCGCTTTGTTATTATTTACTTACTATTACATTACCATATAATTATTCATATCTACCTTATATAAAAATTAATACAATACTGTATTCACATAACTCCGATATACAAGATAATTCATTAAATTTTCGATTTACATAAAAATAAAAGCAAGAATCTCCAAACGATCGAAGATAATGGATGATAGATTTATATGAGTCATACGACGTCGCAAAGGTTAAAAAAAATTAAAAATTTAAAATTATTCACGCGTCGGTACACGAGAAATAAAAAAATCCTCTTAAAGTCAAAAAGCATTAATACAATCTCAAAGTTGTACGTGTGTACTTATGCTGAAAATTTACTCGACATCCTTAAAAGTAGTCCTGTGCACGTGCAAAGTTGTTTGGTAGTGCTATATTACGATGCAGCAATATTAGACTGAAAAAAAACTTGTAGCCGGTCTTTTCGGCCACAAAAAGGAGAAAATATTAATCATACATCCTCGCGTCGTATTGTGATAATCGCCGGTATACATTAGCATTCGATGCTCACGTCCTTCAACTCTACACGCTCCTTCTAACGATTGTTTATTTCTCTTCCTCGCTTTAATGCAAGACAATGCTAGCATTCCGATTACTTTGGAATTTTTTATCCGAACGCAAAGTAGGTACTTGCGCGGTTTGGTAAAAAATCCCTTATGCAAGAAAAAGTGAAGAAGAAAACAAACATAACAATTGAGGAAAAGAGAGAGAGAGATGGGTTTTTCCACCCTTGCTAAATAACACTATATACCATGACGTAGGCGAAATTGAAAACAAGTCTTTTGCGTCAGACGAAAAACAAGTTCGGTTCAAGAAACGCTCCACTTAGACGGTTAACCTTTTCGAAAAACATGGTATGTGTTTTTCGAAAAATAAATAAATCCTTTGGTAGAGGAGCCTCATCCATTAAGGAGATGTACGTTTAGCATAAGTCGAATGACTTTCATGAGGAAGTCAGCAAAAGTTATTTGATCAGCGTTTTACGGTTAAATTTTAAAGCAAAAGTCAAACAGCGCAAAAGGAGAGACAGAAGTACATGTATGTAATGACACTCATTGCTCATTTGACTTTGAAAATAATTTTTTGGCCTTGTATTTCATAATTCATAGAAAATCGAGGAATATGCGATCATTTTTCGGTATTAACTTTAGTGATCCATAAAATGAATAAAAGAATATGGGAGGGAAAAATACGAGACGAGAATAAGAAAAATAAATGTAGTCATCGCTTTAATAAAAAGTAAAAAGTTTTGCCATAGTGTGTGTGTGTGTATATATATATATATATAGCGCTACACATTTGACGCGTACAAATTGTTATTGCTTGTCGTTTGAATATAGAATAAAATACCCTTACAACTGAATCATTGTATAGAGATGAATTTATTAAACGGTCTTGAATTTAGAGACATTGTGAGAATTTTTAAATAAGCTAATTAAATTTCCATACAGGCCTTGGATAAATTCACTCGTACATGTGAATCACTGCAGTTAACATTGTCTATGTTTCAGGTTGAACTTCACAAATGTATAAAATAAAAAAAAAAGGTTTACTCATGTTCAAGCACAATGCATTATTAATGCAGATTATCACTATAAAGCAGATAATAATTATGTTTGTCTTTCTTATAATGTTAACTCGCAATTTCTCCCGCATCATAAACATTGTATTAATTATCCCATATTCCATCAATCATAAAAAAAATGTAATTATTTGATATTCAAACGAATTATTGTTATGAATTATAATAGGCCGCTTTAGCTTCGTTTTATTTTTGTACCTGCTAAAATACACTATAAATAGAGAAATTCCATTTCGGCTCTTAACTGCATCTCATTAGCATTTTAATAGCGGGCGTATGGCAGTATATATCCGCGCGCAGGGGATTCCTACGAAGAAAGATATCTTAATTTAAATTTTTTCATACGAATATTTCATCCGCTCTCCCTCGAAAATTTATGCACGCCGTTAATGTTTATCAAACACGATATTTCAATAGAGACTTAGAAGAGCAGAGGAGAGCTGAAAAATCGAAGGTTTCAATAATAGACGTCACCGAAGAAGTTTGAGAGTAGACTTTCTTGCGTCGTCGACTTAGCCGGAAAACATCATCAACTTACATGCTTACTCCGACTTCTCAGTTTTTCGCTTTTTGCTAATGACTTTTTTTTCAACCATTCGAGCCGCGTACACACGTCCGCATATAGACGCGTATGCGCATGACGAATGACGAACGGTCATTAGGCATTTTAATATGTATATATCTGTTGCATTTCGTCTGAAATGAGATCATCTCTCGTCTCGCATCTCTTTTACCAATATATTGTACACGCAACACGGAACAAAGTGTAAGTAAATATAAGTGTAAGTATGCGCATGCAAAACCTGCTACAACTTCGTCGTGAGATTTCGCAGTTGTTTTCAGTTTCTTTTTTTATTCTTATTGTAGGCGCGTGCTTAACCGGGTCCAGGTCGTCTGGATTTGCGTTTATTTTTTTATTTAACGTATTGTACTACTCGGTGGCCTTATAGACCTTCCACTGCGTGGCGTCATATGTAACTTTTTTCATTTCTCAGATATTCATCTGAGGTTTTACGTATATGAGAGTAGTTTTCCAGAATATCTTGGTAACACGCGCGCCTACGTGTGTCCCTAGGTATAAGCCAGTATCTTTTGCTTTTTATTTATTCCAGTGGCTACTTGTCTCTAGGTGAAGGATGTCATAACTTTTTTAAGAAGGACGGCCCATGATGAATATTGCGACGTTGTATTATATCTTTTGTACAGTCTATATACGACTAGTATGAAAGTCGACAATACAGTACTGCTATGACAGACAAGTTTTTTCGTCGCTAACGCACATTAGCAGATTATCATCTGCGTGTGTGGATAGAGAAGAGAAAAAGGTGTCGACGAGGGATGACTGCATGTTTACGTTGATTTAGCAAAAAGCATGCGATTACCGCATATCTATACACGTAAGATTAAGTATATGTTCTTCGGTAAATTTAGCAACAACGTATTTTTAACAAATAGGAACTATCATCAATCAAGAGTGACGTTATATAGTCATTGATTGTTAAATACATGGAGAATTGAAAACTTGTCTATGAGCAGTGATATTCGTATTTGATTCTTTCTGCAACGGACGCATAATATGTCTTGAAACAAATAAAGCAATTACAATCATCACTCTATAGAGGTAGAAATACAAAGTGTATATAGTCCGGAACGCGAAACACTTTAAACGAAATATTTCCTTATACGTTAAATCTGTAAGAGAAAAAAAGCACACATATACACGCATGCCGCTTTTTTTGTAGGTGTAATAATCTCGAAAGAGCGACGCACGCTTGCGCGGGCGCGCACATACACAATTATCGTGATGAGATTGCGCGCTTGAATCGACCGCAGGAAGATACGATCTTCTTTTTTTTTCTCTTTGTCGAGTGTCAAGAACCGAGTCGTTGGTACTATATACACGCATACAAAGGATGTGTATATTCAGGTAATGTTGAACGCTCGCACGGCCTTTTAAGGATTTTCATTTTAGCGCTAGAGGAAGGTGAGAGATGAGATAGTATAACTAAAGTGTGTTTATATACACACGCTCGCGTGAGAGTAGACTATCCAAGAGAAAATGGGAATAAAAAAGAAGGGAAGAGGAAAACGTATAGATACACGCGTGTCTATGTATATATATACACACACACGAACAAGCAACGCGACGAAGGACACTTCACTTGAGTCGTACAACGACGTCGCGAGTGTATACACATATAGTGAATGATCGCACATGAGATATTGTTAATCGTAAGTGTATAAAGGTATATAAATGTATATATAATAGAGGTGAAAGAGGAGAAGAGTAGTAGAGATCGAAGATGCCCTCTCTCGAAATTCACGCGAACGCGCGTGTGTGCCGACGCGCATCAATCACCGCATGATTTACGGTTTAGAGCAATCCGGTGTCAAGGCGATAGCTGATCTCGTATTTCTTCTTCTTTTCTCATTTTCATATATATACACCCGGTAAAAAAAGTTTAACTAAAAAAAATAGCTGTAAGTAATAGGTGAAAAATATAACTGTATTGCATGGATTTC
>JAYJLV010000046.1:5727235-5740116 GCA_036873485.1 Torymus texanus | reverse complement strand
AAAATCCATGCATTACAGTTATATTTTTCACCTATTACTTACAGCTATTTTTTTTAGCTAAACTTTTTTTACCGGGCACACATGTGGTATAATACGCTCGGCAAGAGAGGCTGACGCATACTATATAGCAGCTCCTATCCTTTGACAAGATTATAAATTCGGGGAATCTATTTGTTTTGCTCGGCACGGAGTCTCTCCTTTAATTCAGTGGAACTTTTGGGCTTTCTTTTTTTTTCCATCTTTCTGCGCCATTGGCTCACAGCGCTCGATATATGATGATGAGGATGAAAAGCCGCGCGAGAACACCGCACACACGCGGCCCCAAAGTGAGCTAGCGAGCGATCGCACGCAGCCTTGAGTGTGTGGCGAGCCGGCGTTTGAAAAATTGCGTATAGGATAGCGAATTTACATTCGATTAGGGTATATTTCACTATATGTACAGGAGAAATGTGTGTGTGTGTGTGTGGATGATAGCTAACTTGTTGATGGATTCGACATAATTTTTTAGCGGACGATTGCATAATGAGCGAGGTAAGGTTTCGGGTTATTTTTCTCTTCATTTCTCATGGTTAACCCTTGTTAGTTAATTAATTTCTGTGATGGATGACTTTATTTTTCAAATCGTGGATGGCAGATTTGTTTTTTAAGCTCGTCATCGTGTCTGTCATGTGAAATATTGAAAAATGATTGTTGTTGTCTGTACTGATGTGTTTTGTACAATAAAAATTGTTTTTCGATTACTGGGAATTGTTTTAGGTAGATTCTATAAAATATTATTAGAAATTTGTAATCTTCGTGACTATAATTATATTTTCAACGAAAATCATTTGATGTTCTTATGGACAGTATTACGTACTTTTATAGGTACTATATGGTAGGTACAAAGAATTGTGTTTGTAATTAAATGTGTATGATGCAGGTATGTGAAAAATTAAAATACTTTTTTCTTTAACAAAACTTTTTTTTTATATTTATATAGTTACAGATACTGCCTTTGTCGTTCACATGCTCAGTTTTATATACAAGACAAAAAAATATTAGGCAAGTTTGAAATTTTAGTAGGCTATACTTTATACATCGTTCTTAGATCGAGTCTAAATTTAATAACCAATAGTAGAAAAATATTTATTTCGAATCGAAAATAAATAAAATGATCATAAACACTCAGGTATGATTTTCTTCACTAAAGAAAAAAAAAAAATTTCAATTCGAATAAAACTAAAAAATAAGTAAAGTGCGCATCACAAATAGTCTTAATAAGAATGCATACAGTCATATCTTTCTCACTTCATCTTACATTTTATCGGTCTTGAAAGAATACTATGATGTTACGGCATTTACAAAATCACTTTCTTATATATACAACATGATCCTACAGTCGATAAATATTTCGAGAAGAGGCAACAATGTGACGAACTAACAGTATGCCTTGTGCCACAGTATTGAGCACTTACAATATTTATAAATTTTTACGTTTTCTCACGTTTCTTTTTTTCACTTTTTATCATCATATAATAGTTAAAGGCAAATATACTACATACAGTAAAAGAGACGAGAAAAATAAAATATTTTAGATATTTGTATTATGGATTGAACATGTGAAATGATCAAATATCATTGTAAATTTAATTATTTACATAAAGTATTTATGAAAATTCAGAGAATTATCTCTTAAAATCGTTAAGATGATAATAATTAAGTTACAATCATACTATTATATTTATAAATACCACGTCTTTTAGTTCTTATTAACAAGTGAATTGAACTTTATACAAAGATTCGTATTTGCATTAATTATAGGCAAGTTATCTATTTACAAAGAGCAGATTGAAATTCATAATGTCAAGTTTGAAAAGTTGATAAAATATTCAAACATTATCACCTTTTTCTAAAATTTGACTGCAAAAACTTAAAATTATATGGTATGACTTAGCTTAAAATATGGATTGACTTAGAGTAGGAGCTTCGAAGAAAAGAAATGATTCAGTTAGCGGCAATCCAGCCATTGGTTACCAAGTAATGCAGAATTTTACTCTCTGGTTCTGATTGAGGAACTATATTTGATCTTTTGTTACCATTTAAATATTCCTGCAATAACAATATTCAAAGTGAAGTTTTTGCAATGATTGACAAATAAAGTATAATTATAAAAAGTATATATTATTTATTACCTGTAATAAAAGGGCTTTCTGTGTGAGGTACTGTGTGGGTTTTAATTCTAGTTGAAGACATAATAATTTTTCTTGCTTTGAAAGGAGGTGTGCTGCAGCTTCGCCTTCTATATCTCTGGTTTCTGATTCTCCTTGATTTCCAGATGACTTTCCAGATGCCCAAGAATTGTTGCCTCTCTCGAAAGCGGAATTTGAGTTGGTTGAATGCTGATTGGCAGCATTTGAATTGCTATCCTGCTCCCCCCAATGACTGATTGGAGTCATCGTCCGACTGGTGGCTGATGAACTGCTGCTGGCTGAGTCTGTTCTTGCAGTGGACTTTCGGTCGATGAAAGAGTAATTTTTTTCTTCGTCTCTGTAAAATGATAAACAGTAATTTGAAAAAAAAAAAAAAAAGTTTCCTAGAACTCACATTTTTTTTGTTTTTGTCTTCAAAACTTTACCATATGCGCAGTTGTTTAAGTTGACGAATTTCGCGAAGATTTAAATAAATCAGCAACAATTATTGTTTATGAATGAACCTTTCATGCAAAATATAAGTATCATTTATGCAAAACGAAAAAAAGAATTCTTAACTAAAAGTTTTGAACTAAATGAAAATACAAAAAATTACAATGAAGTGGATGAAATCAATTAAAAACTCACCTTCTTCTTGAGGCTTGGCGGTGCATTGTTTTGGATGACCCACTGCTGCCCTAAGTGAAATGCAAACTGATACAATCTGTTCACAAATGCCTGGCAACACGCACCACAAATAATAGAATTAGTTAATGAAAAAGCGAAAGCAATCTTATTATGCGAAAAATTCCCCGTCATACAAAGGAAATATCTGTATGTAAAATTAGTTATTGATTGTTGCGTATATTGCCAGCATATAATATTTAAATGTATATATATCCTATAGCGCATGAGTTTAGATTTTATATGAAACTATAAACCATATATTCTAAAAGGTTTTGAATGGTGAATGTGTACAAATAAGAATAGCTAAAGTACAGTTGAAACATGCAACAACCATTGCCATAGAAGTTCCATCTATTTGGACCCAACCAAACAGTTATAAATCTACAGTTTCTCAACATTTGAAGAAAAATCATGGATTTGCATTCTAATGTGTAAAATATAACTTACAGATTTTTTATCTGACCAATGATCTACAGCATCTGCTTGTCCTTGAGCTTGAGCCATCACTTGCTCAAAGTGAGTACATTCTTCATGTCTTGTAACACCATTTTCCCGATAGCGATACAGTTCTGATAGACGCAGGCGGAGCTCCCTTTCTCTTTCAAGGCTTGCTAAAAATTGCTCATACTCTTGAGCTGTATAGAATTGAGCAAATACTCTCATATGATCCCTGAAGTCTCTAATATAATAAAAAATATGCATAAAATAAGTATAATTGTAAAAATATATTAAAAAAAAATATTATTGTTTGAAAATTGTTAAATATCAAGTAATAAAAAGAAAATTTTAAAATGAATGGAAATTTTACAAAAATTCATACTTTTCTTCTTTGGTTTGCTTCTTTTTAATGCCTTTTTCTTTTCGTGATGCTGCAAAGAATGCTGACACTAGTTGATAATCTCGTACAACACGTTTTCTTCTTGCTCTTTCTCTAAGATTGTTCGTGTACATATCAACTTGTGCAAGTTTCAATGCAATATCAAGATCATCATCTTCTGTTGGGTTTAAAAATAATGAAGACACAAGAGTTTCTGCTTCATGGTTATAGTCCCGTTCAAAATCATCTCTTTGTGGCATGTAACCAAGTTGAGTGGCTTCATCAGGTGTTATATCCAGAGGTGGTAAGCGTGATGTCAAGTCTGGAGATAATGGACCATGATCTGAATTGGTTTGGTCAGTGAGATTTGGTGTATATATTTCAGTAGAAGGCCAAGTATATTTTCCAATGTTTCCATCCAAGTACCTAGCGATGTACTCTTCTTTTGCTTCTGTAATTGTATAAAAAAACAAACCATTTTATCACAATTATTATAATACAATAAATAATGACTATTTTAATAATAATTTTCTTCATTTTCTACCTTCTGGTGTTCGAGTTTCAATATGCTTGCTGATGTCTTCCCAGTTTCCATATCCGAATTGTTCGATAGCATCCAACAACCGGAGATGTTCTCTAGCAGTCCAATTACCTCTCCCACTAAATATACTAATGGTACCAGTATCCTATAAAATTAGAAATTGAAGATTATTTATTTTCGTAATAATTGAAGGTACCAAAAGTTAAATGGTAACCTACCATAAACTGGTATGAGTGGTCATTTTTATGCTGTCCAATTTCAGCACCGGCGGAAAAGCACTACAAAAGTAAAACAAAAGTGAATGTTTACATTCCAAAATATTTACAGGTGAAAACAGTTGAGTCACGTGACACGGGAGAAAGGGTTCGGCGTTTTTGATCGCGCTCTATACAGTACTCAGTGACATGTATTTATAGCTTGTATATGCGCGCCACAGCGAACGCGCGCCAATGGGCGCGCCGAGAGGACGGGTGTACGTGCCAGCGCCAAGTGCGTCTGTCTCTCTCTTACCTGCAGGCAGAGGTCGAAATCCGGGCACTCGACGCATTTGACACGCAGGCCCGAGATGTCCTCCTGGCAGTAGGTGCAGTTGTACTTGGCATAAAGATCTGAAATGAAAAATCAATGAGTAATTTCACCTCGCCAGCCAGTCCAACACCCCGCGAGAGTGGAAAATAAGCGAGAATCACTTGTAGCGCGTCAGAGGGGAAATTACGTACCCGCCATCTTTGTCCTGTGCAGCGTTCTCTTCCAGAACGATATCGGGTGTATGCGCGACGCTCTCGTCGACGTCACCGCATGCCAATTATATGTTATATTCCGTGGGGGCTGAGCCCGCGTGCGATGACGATCACGGGCGACGTGACACCGTTGTCGTATCCAGATGCATTATCAGGGTGCGGCAGGAGGTAATAGCCTTCGGGGATGCTCACGCTATGGCTCTCCGCCGCCGCCGCCCTCTTCTCTCCACAGCCCTTGCGCCCCTTGGCCAGTTTCGAATCTACAATTGGACGCGCGTGTGTGTTTACGAGACTATACGATACGAGCGCCGAGTGTACGAGCGCAGGAACGCTCTGCGCATGTGCCGAACGTCGCGCCTATATAGGTAGACGGCTGTCGAGGGAAAGAATACTACGGCTATATGGGCTGTTTCAAGCTATATGCTGTGCGGTGCCACGATGTAAGCGTCTGAACTTGCCTGAGTTCGCGCCATCCGTTTCTCAGAATTGCCAACTTTACGGGACTTAGCCATCCAATTTTCGGCACTGCTATCGGTACATCTCTCTCTTCGCAGCGCCAGTTTTGACAAGGGCGAGAAATTCCCCCGGTAATCCTTCACGATAATATAAGCGATTTATTGACGACAATCGAGTTAATATCCGTTTTGAGGAGACGGTTGATCAAGTTGTTTCCGAAAAAGTGATTAGACGGTTTAGATTGTCGCTTATTTCTTTAAATAATATTGAATGTTTTAATTGAAAGTTTATTATTTCCCTCAGAAATCAGCTGAAAATAAGGAAACTATAACGCTTTCGTAGATAAAGATGAATTTTTTTAGAGGACTCCAGTGCCTACGTGTTAACGTAAGTATCTATATTTTCGTATAAGTTAAATTTTTTATTTTGTTTCAATTAGTACTTAGTGTATTAGGTATTTGAATTTACAAGAAAATAACCAATTTAGGTAGCACCTAGTAAAATTCCTCCATGTGTCCTGCAACAAAAGTTTTTCTGTATAAAATCATGCATGCTGAATGAAGCAGAAAAGGCTAATTTTGCTGACAAGCCATTATGGTTAAAAAAAATTAAAATTTTACAAGCCGAAATGCAGGTATAGCAGTAAAACGATCCTATATTACTTCTGATAGCTGAATAATATTTAAATGATTAACTGTTTTACAGAAACCTGACGGAGTGGATGTATTTTTAAAACGGGGTTTTCGTGACAAAGTTTTATTTAATATAACTATAGTTTTGTTTTTCTGTGGTATGTTTTATAGTTTTGTGATTCTCAATAATCTTGATAAGCCCTACCGCACCAAAAAATAAGTTATTTTAAATATCTTGACACTTTTGATTGATATAAAGTATGATTTTCTTACTGTATAACAGAATTTCACATAAATATCATTAAAATAACTTTATTGAATTATAAACATTATAATTGATAAAAAAATGTTATAATTTTAAGGCACATAATTATATAGGTAAATTTTTCTTCACCTTAACATATTTTTAGAAGTGTTTTAATATTTTTTACAAGAATTTCATTCTTGGAAACTTTAAGATAATCATGAAATTTGAACTCAGCAAGTTGCACCATTATCACAGAATGAAATATATATTTACATTATTCATAATATTTACCTATTATGATTATAATTGTTAAATTATAATTTGCAATATAAAAATCTATTTTCTACAAACACTCATTCACTTATGTACATTTTTCTATTTCAAGCATGCTGGCTTCACCTGTTTTAAGTCTTGCATTTTATTTATAAACTCTTGAAAACAATTAAACCTGAAAACAATCTAATGCTTTCTAGTCAAAGCACATAATATTCATGTCTTTTAGTCTCACTGTTTAATGGTTAGTGTGAATTTTTACTTGTCTTTAAATTTTCTTGAATTACTCTTCTTCAACATTAGAATTAATGTTTCTTAATTTTTTTTGTGCTTGTAATTTTTGTGACATATCTGTTTTATCTTCAATTTCAGGTTCACTTGCCTTCAATTTTCTTAGTTTCATTAAATTTTTCAGTTCCTCATTAAAAATCATTAATGTTTCAGGAATTGGCCTTTCTGAATATGAATTAATAATATCATCAAATGTAGTATCCTCAGAAGAAATCAGCTCCTTTTTCAGTTCTTTAAAAAGTTCTAAAATTTCTTTCAAACTTTCTTTAGGATCTTTATATTCTTTATCAACTAAGCCTGTAGAAGTTTCAGTCTGTATTTCATTATTATCTTCTGAAGCTTTTTCATTTTGAATGTCCTTATCCTCATCTTCTAACCACGAATTTAAGAATTCTGTATCTTTAGATACAAAATCATGTTCAAATTCTTTAAATTGTTTTATGATATTTTTAATTGTGTCTTTTACATTGGATATTTTTTGTTTTTGGTTTAAATCATTTTCTATGGAATCTTTATCTGGTAAAGAAGATTTTTGTATAATTTTTGTTTTCTTTGGTAAAGTTTTTTTTTCCTGAGTTACCTTAGTCAATATTTCTTGTTTGGAATCTATTTTTTTATCAAGTATAGTATCATTTTGTTCTTCAATTTTTACTTTATTTTCATTCTTTTTTTCTTGCATAAGTTTTTTAACTGCATCCTTTATATTAACAGATTTAGGTTTATTATTGAGTTTATTTTGTTGAGGGCTAATATTTTGTTTTTCCTGATCAGCTTTATTAATTTGGATACCCACATTTTTGTCTATATGTTTTGTTTCTTTTAGAATACTATTTTTTTTTAACAAATTTGAATCTATTTCTACATTAGCTTTTATAACTTTTTTTACTGTATTTTTTATGTTGTTAATTTTGAGATTGTCATTAATTATTTTCGATTGTAAATTCTGATTTCCTTTATTACCTTGAGCTCTATTTGGCAATATTTCTACTTTGTTTTTAGAATCAATTGATTCTTTTTTAACAGCTTTTTGTAAAAAATTATTTGCATCCTTTGACTGTTGTGTTTTTACTTTTTTCACTCCATCCTTTACACTATTAGCTTTTTTATCTTCATTAATTTTTGTCTGAGTGTCAATGTCAAGCATATTACTTTTTATTTCATTTAGTTGAGTGGTTGTGATTATTTTACTACTTGACAATTCTTCTTTTTGATTTTCATTAATTTCTATTGAATCTTCAATTAATGGTCCTGAATTCTCTTGTAAATTGACAATTTTCTCATGTGGCACATTATTTAATATATTTTGAGATTCATTATGGTCAAATATTTCAGAATCTTTTGCATTTCTCGAGTAAAGTACATCTAAAATTTCTTCAATTTGTTCACCACTTTCTTTTAATGTTTCAGATTCTTCTTGAATTTCTTCAGAAGATGATTCATCCAATATTAAATTCATATCATTAATATTTTCATCATTCTCATCACCCTCATCTTGTATGGTTTCAAGATTTTCATTATCCATGTCTTGCATTTTTGCTCTTAGGGGTACATATTCTATATTTTGTTTCCTCTTCAATATGAAAATTGTTGGCTTTGTTTTAATTCTTATAGGTGGAAACACCGAATTGTGATTAAATTCTATGTTTGAATAGGCGTCTACTGAATCTAAAATATAATGTGTTTTTAAATAAGGTTTTATATTTGGTGAATATTTGCTTTTTGCTTCCATTAGCAAATGTGTGAACTTTAACATTTCTGGATCATATATACTGATGTTTTCTTGTTTAGAGTACCTGCAAAATAAGAAAATTTTCATTTTATCATTAAAAGTTTAAAAAAAATATATTATAAATTTATATTATGATATAAATTTTTCCTTACATCCACAAAGGATTAGTTTGTGTAAATCTTGAGACTCCTGTTTGCGCTGTAAGAACATCAATATGAACATATACTCCCGCTGTATCCTTTTCAAGTCTATGCAATCTTGCTATTGCCATACCACCAGGATAATTTAAACCAGCCAAACACAAGAGAAACATTGAGAATATTGCATTGAAAATAATGTGACCAAGGATAATTAAAGCAAGTAGACTATTCCATGATGATTTTCCACGATTTTCCCATCTATGAAAAAAATTGATTCATTCAATAAAAGAAAATCAAGTATTTATTCAATAATTTTATTTAAAAAAAAAAAAAAAATTTCTGTAACTCACATGCGATGACATGCTGCTGCTGCACTGACATTTAATAATGGGAAGACATACATTATAAATCGCAGCTCCTTATGTGGCAAAAATGAAAAAAATATAACAAATGCTAAAGCAGGTACAGTTAAAATTCGTACTCTAGAATCCCACAACATCCCCAATGGTACAAGAAGATAAGAAAGAGCCATGCCTCTTGGCAGAGCTGAATAAAAATACCATAGAAAAGGTGATGTCTAACTGTTTTTAAGGATGGTATGTTTACAATTGAATATGTTAAAAATAGAATTATGCAGACTATTTTAAAGGATACACCCCATTCTCCACTTTTGTTCAGAATAGTATTAAAATAAAATACTTCTCCTTCAGGCCATAAAACTCGTTTCCAAAAATAGGAATCAACAGTAATAGTCAAACCCAATAAAAATATGCCAGTTGGTATAATGATTTTTAAGGCTCTAAAATAAGAATTTATAATGGTTGTATATAATTAGTACAAATAAAAAAAAAAATATATATATATATAATGATTTGTTTACCTCGGTACTGTCAATTTATTATAAGCTATGTCATAAAATAAAAATAAACCTAATAGCATAGCTATTTCAGCTCTAAATATGATTATAGCTGCTCCTGATGAAATGATGAATAAAATGTGATTCTGCTTGAGCCAGCCATATAAAGCAAGTAGTACTATAAGTAAAACAAAAAATTTGTCTTATTTGTATGCATAACTCACTATTTTGATAATATATCTCTTACCAAGTGGCATGGCCATAGTGTTAGGTAATGGCCGGCTCAAATAATACATAAAGTGGTATTGACTGACAGTGATGATAACAAACCATTTTGCCAATTTAGCACCAAAGATTGATTTTAAGGCATTTTTATATAACTTTAAAGTAGCTATCACTGTCAAGCCTAAAACAGCTCTCACTGGAAGAAAATATTTATTGAAATATTAACACTTGTTTGCACTTGAATAATTTTTCAATAAAAGTAACACTCACCAATGTATTGTGAAAAAAATTTATTAAGTTTCCAGTATTTAACAGCAGCAACAGCTGGTGAAGCAATGCTTGATATTACAACTGGTCCCAGAAATGTTCTTGGCACAACACCAGGGAATTCATGATGATCATACTAAATAAAAAAAGAAAACGTAAATTTTTCATGTATTTTTTTTCTTTTATAAATTATCGAAACTGCAATGATTAAAGATCAGTTGTAAACATTCCCGATCGTTTGAGCATGAGCATTTGCTGGCATCGTTGTTAAAACCGTATTCGGCCCCTCAATTTGTTAATAATATATTTACGTCACTCGTTTAGCCAAATAGCGACAACCTGTCAAGTGTATCTTATATTTGGCATTCGGATATCAAAATGCACGAAATCTTGGCAAAACCCAAGGCATGCGTCTGTATTAAAATAAGACACTTTACCTCGTCTAAATTAGAACCGTGATACAAAAGGTCGTGCATAGCTTGGAGATTGAAACTCTCTTCGACTTTGGTAAACGGGCAGTACAGCAGGTGTACCGCCGCTATCAAAATTATCAATTGATCCATCTTTGCGCGATGACATCCGAGCGACTATTAACCAAGTTCTTACAATGTTTCTGATGTCATTTGAAAAGAAAATTCGATTCTCAAGCGTGAGCTAGAGAGTAAGTGAAAAGCGCGTGAACGATGTTAAAAATATGGTGATATATATATATATATATATATATTCCAGAGCCAAGTCTACACACGACGACGGCACGTCGTCGTCTGCTGCGGAGCAGCCGCGGAACGCGACATACACTCAGCTCACTTCCCACGACATTGTTGCCAATTTGAAGAAACTCGGAATATATACATATATATAGTCTCCTCCTCTCTCCTCCTACTGAGAAAAACGCGCGAGCGTGAAGTTGGTCTCCCGTACGTTCCAACCGTTATGATGCATTAGAGAAGGTAATTAGGGAGGCAGAAAAAAGAAACCAGACAGTTTATGTATGAACGAAGCAATCATTTATTTGTGTGTTATTACAAACTGACGTATTATGATCTAAGTATAAATGCTGTAAAATTAATTTGACCAAAAAACACACACGCGCGCTCACACACATACTCAAACGTGTAGTAGTAGAAGTAGTAGTAGTATTATAGTTTATATATATATATTTCTAAATTTATTAAAGATCACAGGCATATCAGGACGATACATTATACAAATAGCGCACTTATATAATTTTTCTTGTTCTTCTCCATCGTTTATTGTACTTGTCTCGTTCTAAAGTAAAACCTACGGTATACAACGGTCGTTTTGACTCCTATATAATGACTTTTGCGGGATGCTTGCTCTGTGTGTGGGTTTGTTTGTGTGATGGGGCGATTTGTTACTTCATCTCCGTTCTCTAACGACGCGATAAGAAAAATATATATATTTATATATGGATGTATATTAACCATCGTACAATTTGGAGCTTTATAAACATCAAAATATCTCAGTCTAGCAGGGTTGACAGACACGCGCTGTATATAAGCCAAAAATCACACGTTTTTGCACAACTGTGTGTGTGTATATATATATATGTAAAGATGCACTTCGAATTTCGATTTAGCGAGTATACACATTTATTATTATTATTATTAAACGTCATTCCGTCGGATACAATTTAATACATGTTTCTGCCGCTGCTGCTACCTTGTTTTTTTACACTTTTTACAAATGACAAATGAAACGTGTGTGTGTGTGTGGGAGGGAAAGTGGGTGGGTAGATAGGGGACATTGTTATTATCATCATTGTTATTATCATCATTATTATCATTCCGTCCGCAGCCGTTGCTACGGTCTCCTCTCGAGAGCTCCACAACAAAGTATAACACCGAGAGAAAGAGAGAAAGAGAGAGAGAGGAGGGCAGAAAAGGAACAAGAGCGTAGTTGATGTTTAGTTTAGTCGGCCGGTAGAAGTACTACAATGAGAAGAAGAAGAAGAAGCTGCTGCTGCTGCTGCTGTTTCGCGGGGTTAAGTATCTCCCTCTCCCTTCCCGTCTCTCTCTTACTCTCGCTCTCTCACTCATCTTTCCAGGCCACCGTGCGGCATTGCACAGCCTTAGCGCTTGGTTCTTGGTTGAGCACGTGGCTTGTTGTGCTGCATGTTCTCGCACTTGGGTATGTGACGTTCAGCCGCGCCCTGGTTGAACTTGCGCGAGCAATGTGGACACTGTATGTAATCGCTCGTATCGCTCGGTGGTGGTGGCGGAAGATCGCTAAGTTTACCACCTGCTGCCAGGTGAGCCTGTGTCTGTTTAGCCGAGCGGATTGCGTTTATGAAGTCCTCGTGCTTGCGACGCCAGTTTGATTTTGCAGTCTCCTCCGAGGCTGCTTTCTTAGCAGCTGCTGCCGCAGCCGCGGCTGCTGCTTTACCCTGAAAGAATATGGTTGTTCATTTAATGTTTTTTTTTTTTTTTTTTTCATATGAAGAAAAGGAAATATTATATGGGATTGTATAATATTTAAAAGTAAAAGTGGGACGTGCAAATTGGATGATTTATCAAAGAGTTGGCCCTGTTATGGTTGGTAGAGAGAACTGAAAATTCTTTTTTTCTTTCATTAAATGCTTCAGAATGTAGGTCACATTGCAATGATTTTACTCAAAATTATCTTCATGCTCGTTTTCGTATACCCCGTAATAAAATCTCATCAACATTGATATTAAGGAAGGTAAATATCAAAACGTAATTAAGGAAATTAAGAGCTCGAAGTATTTGAAAAGTTATGATCTCATTAAATTTTACGATTTCGTATGTGTAAGGGGGGGGGGGGGGGGGGG
>JAYJLV010000046.1:5684012-5727135 GCA_036873485.1 Torymus texanus | reverse complement strand
CTCGCGCAAGCTGCAAGCCAACGCGCACAAGAGGCGGGGGGATAATAAGATAGAAGGAAATAACGACGGCTAGATCGTTATCGCGCGCTCGCAGCCGCGTGCTGGTATATATACGGGACCTTGCGTTAGTTCTCTTTCTCTCTCTCTCTCTCTCTCTCTCTCTCTCTCTCTCCTGTCGGCGCGCCTTTATCCGTCCTCCTTTCGCCAGGATCCTCCTCGTAATCACGCTCATATTTTCGCCCCTGTACCCCACCCGAAATGGCTAAAATATTCCCCTTCTCTTCGTTACCCGGCCCAATGGTGTTCGTTAAACTAAACCAAACGCGAGATGTTGATACTTTCATTTCGCCAAAAAAAATAAAATCATGTCGTTTAATATATGTATAGTAAAATTATTGTCGTTACTCACTTGCAAATGTTATGCATACGTATATATTATATATACACAAATCAAGAGACAGAATCGTACGGAGAGAATCGAAGAGAAACAAGGGAGGGAAGGCTTCTACCCGACAGCGGCTCTACGGAGCGCAAATTGACCCAATTAACGTCGCGTAATGCAATTGAGCTGATTGTATACGAGAGCCGACTGCTTATCGTCGCGCGTATATAGGATCTATACCGACAGAGAGGGAGAGAGAGAGTACGCGTATATATGCGGTGTATAGCAGTGGAAAGGGAGGAGGTTACAGTACCGCCGCGAGAAAGAGAGCCACAGTGATTATGAAGCTCTCAAGGAAATGGGAACGCTCGCAGAGCATGTCCCGGAATTGCCACGTGTCGTTGTCGTCTTTCCCTACTACGCGTGATGGTCGTCCAGAGAGATCGGCTAACTGAATAAACACACACGCGGAATACGTTTCTCTCTCTCTCTCTCTCTCGCTTTTGCTATCCTCTGGAGCTACTCTTTCATATATATACATTCGCATTTCTCCTCTGGCAACCCCTTCCACGTCGGTTTTGGTATAGTGCTGCTTAAGAATCTGGGTCGCGGCCCGGCGAATTTTCTTTGCCGCTTTATGCGCCGCCTTTGATCTATACGCCGCACGTAGCCCTTCCTCCTCCTCCTCCTCCTTCCCCCGGTGCACCCACTCAAACTTTCGGCCTCTCGTGTAAAAAGTTCCGCGCCGCGAGTGCGTGCGTGTGTCTATATATATATATATATATATATATATATATATATATGTATGTACCCACACACATTTTAGTACAGGAGGGTATACTCGGTATGCTTTGTAGGAGGAGGAGAAGGAGATGTTCTATACGAGAGTAGCGGCGTTGGTGGTGGTCGCCATGCGACTGTATATGAAATTTGCCTCGAGATTGAATTTTTACCTCTCGCTGGGTCTCTGCTGTATATGTGTATATATATGTGTATGTATGGCCCTCCTTTGTATTGTCCGCACACTAAGGAAAATGTGGGCATATATATATATAAGAGATGGGCTCTGGTGGTGGTGGTATACGCGCGGTTTCGCTGTAATCTAGTTATGCGATTCGTCTCGAGGTCTATATATATCCATATGTATGTAAGGTGGTTCACCGCGAGATTTCGTGGTTTAAAGTGTGATTATTGAAGTGCATATATAGTAATTTGCATGTTATACAAAATTTAGTATATAATCAACATTATAAACGTGCGTTGTAAAGTATATTTTTCTGTATACAGGGTTTCTTTGAAACGATTCCAATAATGTATATACATTACGTATATACAATGCTAATTAGAAACACACGGGGCGACACGTTTTTCAATAAGCACAAATTGCACTCAGCATTGACGAGGCGAGGCGAGACGACGCGTCAAGACGAAGGAGAAAAAGGAGATCGTCCGAGACAAGCGTGTAATACTCTCGTTGCCTCTCTTACGCGCGCAAAGAAGGCTCCCCCTTCTCTTTCTCTCTCTCTCTCTCTCTTGCTCCATCCATGGTTTTGCGTTATCAGAAAGAGCTTTTGCGGAGCTCATCCGTTCTTGTCTTTGCGGCAGTGTGTCTCCGCAAGGACACAATGACGAAGTCGTCGTCGTCGTCGTCGGCGCTCCGGGAGAAGACAGTGAAGAAAAAAAAAGATGACTGAAAGAAAAGGAGAACGAGAGAAAGAGTGCTTGGAAAAGAGAGAGAAAAAGACACATATATACACAAAGACGGGGAAAGAGCAGAATGCAACGAGGCTCTCAGCAGCAGTAGCAGCAGCCACCTGTACTGCACAAAGAATAAGGCGAGAGTATAGGAGAGGGAGAGAGAGAGAGAGAGACTCGCCGAAGGAGAGAAATGACCGAGCGCGCAGGGGGAGAGATAGCTAATAATAATTACAGCTCTGTCATCAATCACTGCGCTTTTCTTGCTTTATTCTTTCATTCTTCCATTCTCTTTCACTCTCTTTCGATAGCGTTGTTTTCACACTGATCACAATGTCTATAGCCGCGTATACGAAACGTCAAACTCTATACAATACTACTTTTATATAAATATGGTTCTCCCATTTGTTACACATACCGTTCTGGAAGGCGTTATATAGAACGTTGCAAAAAAAAGAACTGCAAAAATCTATATAGGAAAAAAGCTCTACCCACGTGTATATATATGAATCGATACACGCACTGCGCGTATTTTCTTTGTAGGTTTCGGCTTTTCATGCGAAAATCGACAGCTGCGCGAGTGTTTTTCATCCGTATATATATACACATACACATACTATACGGCAAGTGCCTTTTTTTTCGATTTGCATTAGCGCACATACTGCACCAGGGGCCAGTACGGATATTTTCACTGCGTTGCGCTGTAGGAGGCGCGAGAGAATGACGTGAACGCATACACATACCAGTAGCAGCAGCAGCTCTTGAGCTATTTCAACTGGCGCGCTATAGTGGACTGACAGTTTCGTTCGAGCGCAAGCGCGAAAAAGAATTTTTTCGTTTTTTACCTATATACTATATATATACACATATAGAATCGTACGCGAATGCGTGTACATATATACGATCGAGACGTCTTTCTCCTACTCCGCTTTAATATTCCACGCGAGATTCCATTTCGGACGTATATACGTGTAGATATATATGTATATATCGAGCGGAATTTGAACTGCAGCAGCAGCAGCAGGAGTAGCAATCTTTCAATATTTTATCAGATCCATTACTGTATTTACGTTGCTGTCTCGCGCGCTGCTGCACCGAGACAATCGATCGTACATTTCTCGTGTATCACCTCGTGGCTAATCATTCGGAGGACACAAGAGAGCGAATTGTAGCTAAATTCGTAAGTGGACGGACTTGATCTCCAGCGGGGATAACCCCAGTGTGTTATATATACTGTACCCAGAACGCACGTGTACCTATCTATAGACGCGGATAATAAAATAGTAAAAGTAATACATCTAAGCTTCAGAGAATCGTCCGGCAATATAAGCTTGCCAAGCGTAAGAGTCTTTATATATAGGTGCACATGTGTATGTGTAGATATATATATATATATATGCAACGGAGGTGCTCGTGCGGTGCGCCTCCGAGTGTTTTATAGTTTATCCTCGCGTTCCTTTTTTTTTATTCGAGTGCACCGCTGTAGCGCGGTCGGATATATATATATGTACGTGGGGAGGCGACTCGCGGCCGTTGGTCATCTCCACAATAAATCGAACCCATTTCCGAAAGTATATATATATAGAGAGAGACGGCAGTACTATATACGCGCGTGCAGTGCACCGCACGAGCGGACCACAATGGATTACGTGAGGCCGGTAGGACGTAGGAGTATATAGTAGTAGAAGGAGGAAGGGAAGGACTAAGCTCGTGGCTACTGTACATATATATACATATACACATGCGCGTATATAAACCGCATATAGTACAGAAGAGTGGGAGGAGGGGTACGCGAGAGGGAAAAGTGATAAAGAGGACGTCGCTCGAGCAATAATGCCCTCCTCGTACGAGTAGTACACCAACCGTTCCTATCCCTCTTTTTCTTTCTCTCTCTCTCTCTCTCTCTCTCTTTTCGCGCGCGACCGACATTTTTCCAATTTCTCAATAAAGTCCTGGACTACCGTCCCGCATATATATATATATACACATACATCCATGGTTATAACGACTTTTCCTTGCAAATGGCAGCGACGCTCGGAGAAGAAAGTCGGAGGAAAGTCCTTCGCGGCTGGACTTTGGAGAGTCGATGGAGGAAAATTACAAACGCAGGCGCGAGGCGAGTTAACGAGTTTCTGCCGCCTTGACTAACGTATATATATCTGGCGAGAGTTCAACACTCGCACGCCTGGTCTCGCCTATAATTTCTCTCTCTCTCTAGGGCTGGGTATATTTATAGTATACCCAAAATCGAAACTCTCGCCGTGCAATTTTCCGCAGAGAACGCACGGTTGGCGACGTTCACTTATATGTAAGACGCCGCAGAAGGCACCCGTATACTTTTTCGAAACCGAGAAAAGCAGGAATTTTACGGGTACATACGTGGCTGTATATTTACACGGAGAATAAATATTAACAACGGTCCGCGTAACTCGCTGTATAAGTGACTTGCGTATACGGGAAAAGGATCTCTGCTCGCGCATGAATACGTGAATTTTCGGACGCGGTGGTTCGCTTTGCTCTCTCTCTCTCTCTCTCTCTCTCTTTCCATATTTTCTTTACGGCCGGTATAAAATCTCGAACCGACTACGTATAATATACAGGGAATTCGAATATAATATATATGTATGTGTATACGAGAAAAGTGTGTGTTCATGCATACGTATCTATATATAATACCCTCGTCTCTGAACGCACGTGCACGGGTATTATATGGAGTTAAAGTTAACGACACGTACGGTCGCTAAATATAGCCAATATAATAACCGCAATATTTCGACTTTTCAGCGCTGTCGTAATATAATACGTATCCCCATCATATGACAATGTCGACGTCGTAGTAGTCGTTGCTCTACCATCCGAGTTTTCATCGATACCCACACGCACACACACATACAACATACACATACCGAAGTTATATATAGTGAGCGTGCGCTTATCTTTATGGGATCGCGCGTGCACGCGTATCGACATTAGCTTATCGCCGTGCACGCGCGCGTGCACAGCTTTCGTCCTGGCGATCGTTCGGGACTTTATACGACGACGACAACAACAACAACAACAACAGCAGCAACGGGGTCTCCGCATACCTCGTTGTTCGAAATATAATCCCTCTGTTATTTTCGATGATTCCACCATACCATACGCAACGCATATATATATATATATATATATAGCGTCAGAGCGACTAAATCATCGTTATATGTGCGTACACGTATAACGATGTAACAAAGACGCGAGCGACGTGCGCCAGAACCATTAAGGATCATCTGGCTAATTCCATGGGCTCTTCTCTACGCGTGCAGCAGGCGCGCTTACTATAGAGAGAAACGACGGCTGGAATATTCAACGGTCCCCGGCTCTATATTAATGGGCTTTCACGGGACTTTGGGGAAATCTCGAATCCTGAGAGAGAGAGAGAGAGAGAGGGGGAGGGAGAGAGAGAAGCAGCCGAAGAGGACGTTAAACTATACTCGAGGTGTAGCACGCGCGCGAGTCCTTGAAAATTCTCCACGACGCTCACACAATAAGCCACTCGTTCGCGGAAACGTCAATCGTTGCGCTCCTGCTGCTGTAAGCTACGCGGCATTTCTCTGACTTTCCATAAACGTCTTCGCCTTGGAGTGTATAATACACTTGAGCTTCCTCGACACGTACGCGCGTAAATTCAACTCTCTCACTCTCTCTCGCAGTGAGTGTGAGTGTGAGAGAGAGAGAGAGCTTTTGTTCTCTCCGCCTTCGAGATTGACCAAGTTTCGAGGAAATTGCGCGACAATTTATAGCGCACAGAGAGAGAGAGAGAGAGAGAGAGAGAGAGCGCGAGCGATTTACCGCCGTCAAAAGTCTCTTTCTCCTTTCCTCGTTTCATATCCGGCGCACGCCGTTTTTACGGTGTCTTTCTCTCTCTCTTTCTCCTACTCTTAGAGATATAATTAACCGTATTACTCGATTGTTGGAAGGGCCAGCGTCGAGCGGCTTGGCGTAGTAGTAGTAGTAGTAGTAATATAGCAGTGACGCTGTAGATAAGCTTTTACTACTTTCACGTCGCCGGCCGCCACGAGAGCTTTTATTGCGATCCCGCTCGCGCGCGTCGCTCTGAATCGCGTGCATTTTACAATGCGATTAAGGAACTCGCTCGCTTGCTAGCTGCTCATGATTAGTTTAAGACCGCTTCGTGTTTCGCTTTAATATATATATATATATATATATATATAGCGTGTACACGAGCGCGCGTAGCTTTATATACACGTGTGAGTGTGTATATATATATATATACCGCGCTGTACTGCGCTATACACGATTAAGAAAAACATGGTTATATAAGTAGAAAAGGCGGACACGACCGTGGCAGCGCGCATTCTTGTTTATTTAGTTAGAGAACGCGCGACCGCTGAACTTTTCTTTTTTCTTTTTACTTCAGTGCTCACAGACACGCGTCTGTGTATGTTCGCACATCAGTTTCGCGTCAGGGGACAACTTTTTTCGAAAAAACCACTAGTACTAGCTGTTGGTAAAAAAAAAAAGCTGCTCTGGAAGTTGACATTCGGTGGTCAGTAGTATATATAGTAAGCTTTTATATCATGAGTGCGTGAGCTCCATCTACACAATTACTTCGCAGAATTGAATTTGAGCGGAAAGTTAAACAGCGCAGTGCACTAACAGTTTGACTGTTTAAAATCAAAGTTGGAATTATTTGACTGGTATAGCTACGCGTGGCCGCGCATAGTTTTTACTCGCGGTGGCGGTCGCTGCTCCTCGCTCGTATATATATAAACTCGAGCCGAAAAGTTTTGATGCATTATTCATTTAATACTCGCCGCGTATCTTTAACCCTTTATTAAATTTGAAAAATTTTTTCATTCAACTATCTCTATCGCTACCTCTTTGCTATATACATATACACACACACACACACACACACTTTTACTCGATATGCTCGCAAAATTGACTCTATACACCATTCTCTTCTCTTCGTCACGGCGTTCTGCACCTTAATAAACGAATTCTCAACGAAGTAATAAAGCAGCGATAAAGTTCAGCCATCCCTTCCTTCTCCTCCTTCATTCCCAAAGAGGCGACATTCCCTAGCGCAAGTATACGTATATAACTACAGCAGCGACGACGCGCTAAACGCATTGTGTGCAATCGGGTCGAAGGAGTCTCTGCTCTCCTCTCTCAGTGATTTAGCGCTACTCCTCGTCGTCGTCTCATGGCAAATGAAACTACACCATCGTCTCTCGTCTGATTCTCTCTTCTCTCTCTCTCTCTCTCTCTCTCTCTCTCTCTTCGAGTGATCGGCCCGAAGTAATTGAACGACGTTCGTTCGTTGCGCAATAAAAAGGTCCTTCGCCCTTGCGTCTCGTCTCGTCGTGTCGCGACGTCTTCCGGTGCGTGCCCGCTTACTCGTTCGCGTGTAATACCATACCCTTCCAGGTCAAGGTCATCCTTGCTGTTGCGTCTCGCGCGCAGGTATAACCGCACAGTAAAGAAGACGATTGTAAGCCGATCGACTTTCTACTCTCCCCTTCTGTCTCTCTCTTCTCTCTCTCTCTCTCTCTCTCTCTCTCTCTACTTCCATAGTAAAACGAAACAACACACATAGCCGCGAGCGTTCAGCGTATATCACGCGATGCGCGCTCTGATCCTCTCGCGCTCTTCGTGCGTGCAAACATCACAGACAGAGCAGGTATACATATAGTAGTAGTAGTATAGTTTCCAGAGCGTATATATAGCGTTCGAGGCAAACGCCAACTCGGAAACTGGTTAAACGGTGCGAGTGAGTGAGAGCGAGAGCCTGGACTCATTTATTGCTTTAGTTCCAGGGCACACTCGCACGCAAAGACCAATGCGCTCGGGGCTATGGCTAGCTGGTATATAACCCACCCCTGTAGCAGCACACGTCGAAATTCGTCGCGTATATCCGTGAGCGTGAAAACTTCATTGTAATCCCTTTAGCGACGAGAACTATATATATATATATATATATACATACATGGTTATAGAGCTTTTGCACCGCAGGGGTAGAAGCAGCATCGTCGCGTGGACGAGACGAAAAAAAAACCGAGCAGTACTGCTGCAGTGTTTCGGGTAAATTAATCATGCGCGTGAGCGCGGAGTATGTGTATATATGTATATATGTATACGGGAAAGTTTTCACTCCCCCGATATGTATACCATGCGCGCGTGTCTCGCTAATTATAACGTCTGTATATATACACACACACACGAGACGTCGAGCGAATTTCATTTTCAATGGAGATAGAGCACGTAGACGTCGGGTGGTGTGATGTATCTGCGCGTCTCGCCCGCCTCATGTTTCGCCTAATTTTATATACACATACTCGGCGTTGATGCCCGCTTCTACTATACCATTCTATATGCTATATAACCTTCTTCTTTATTATGTAATGCTTCGTGGGTGTAATAAAGAAATAAGCGTTGGAAAGTGACACACGTGGCTGTGTGTGGGGGCAGTATAAAAGAGAGGAAAGAAGAAGAAGAAGATAGGGTCTCTCTCTTTTACTAGAGGGTCGGAATATAAACGTTTTGCTGTAGGGTAGAAAGAGAGGGTGGGGATACACGTGTCGCCATCTTGCGAGTTTACGGGAACTACGTGACGCGCGAGAGACACATTCCACGTATGTATACATATGTGTGTGTGTGTGTATGTGTGTATATATATATATATGTATACGATGGCAATTGAAAACTTTGTCATTGTCGCACAGGAACCTTCGTCGCGAATTATAAGCTCTTGCGCTTGCAGCAGTAGCTTACGAAGAGAAACGCAGAAGGCGCGTTTAGCATATAGCGTGGTAGGAAATAGGGAAAAAGCGTATGTGAGATGTGTGCACGTGTAAGAATGATCGAAGACGAGAGCGAAATTCGCCAACTTTTAACAACAGTTCGTCCCGTGTGTGAAAAATGCACGCGCGCGGCCCAGAGAGAGAGAGAGAGAGAGAGCGCGCGAACTTGGTATGTATAAGAAAGGGAGAGAGGGAGGGATGGAGGGAGGGAGGGATCGCACGTGAATACACACATTCGAAGGGAACAGAGTCCCTATTGATTGTCTTGACGCGCTGGGAATCCGGGATGAGTCGTCGCCGGTATAGCGGCAGCGTGCTTCGAATCTCATATTCTCGCATATTCTATATCTATATACTACTCGCGTCGTCTTTCGAGAAGAAATGCGGTGCCAGCCAGTGACGACGGAGCTTAATAAAATACGACACGAAAATCTCGCGAATCGCCGATGCAAATGAAGCGTGTAAAAACAGAAGGTCGATCGATCGATGTGTGTATATATGTATATATATATATATATGAATGCAACTGCGGACGAATATAAAAATACATACCTGTGTATGTGGAGTGCTTTTTTTATTTTTTGATTGGCGAACGAACGCATCGGTACTGGTGGTATTATTATATATATATATATATATATATACACAGATGCGTTCGTCGTCGGGTTACCAGGTCAACTGCATTACTTTCTCTCTCTCTCTCTCTCTTTCTCTCACTCGCGTTCTCTTCTCTGTTATTGCACTGAGAATCGAACTATCGGTCTCTCTCGCGCATTTGGCGAATTTTTACGAGAACGCGCGTGCACACGCCTTTGTACGTGAAAGCCCGCCTTGGCCCCCTTTTATTATCAAATTAGCGCTACGAAAGAGAGTGAGAGAGAGAGAGAGCGTGAATGTATAAAGTGTATGTGTTAGTGTGTATATATAGGTGTGCGCGTGCGCGTAAGAGAAAATTGTATATTGCTGCGTGTGCGCGCGCGCGTGAGGGTGAGTGTGAGTGAACCGTTACGCGGATTGTGGGTTGAGGATATAAATACAAAGTGGGGAAAACGGATGGTGTGCTGATTTTGGATTCGTGATCGTGAATAATAGATATGATTCTAATGAGATGGATGCTTAATTAAATAATACTAGGTTGATGTAAATATAGAGTTGGAAACTAGTAATATAGATTTTTAAGAAATTTTCTTAAATGTATACGTGATGTATTCTCGGAAATGTATATAGTTCATCCAGTATTGAACAGTTGAAGAACCTACTATAAACGTATGTAACCTGTTAATTCTACATACATAGAAAGCAAACCGCTACTTATATATTCGACGATAGTTTCTGGAATGATTTATAATTATCTTAATCGACATACTTTCGGATCAACCATCACACATTCAATATACACATCATAATCAATGTCACTAATATCAATCTAATAATTCTCTCTGTTTTTACCTATTACAGAGTTTGCGAGGGCTGATAACAGCAAACGCGACGGACGCATGTGAAACACGGGACCCTTGCCAACACGGCGGCATCTGCATCTCTACCGACAGCGGACCTTTCTGCGAGTGTCGTAACGGCGAGTACGAAGGCATCTACTGCGAGAAAGGTAAATCCATGGTCAACATCTTTCTACCTTCCTCTCTTTTCTTTCTTCTCCCTCTTTAATCGAAAGAAATAGAGATAGAGAGAGAAAGAAGGAAAAAAATATACTATATGCCTCATGTGCCTGCGTGCCTACCCGCGACTCGTTAAAAATGGATTCTCCCGCTCGCTCGCGCGCGCGAAGTGTGGCTGGCGCCTCTAAGATTGTTGAGTGTTGACCCACTTTCCGGAACGCGCGCGCGCGAGCGCGGGGGGGGGAGGGTTCGCCTTACGGGAATGCACGTACATGCGCCACCACCTGCCCCTCTACACCTCCTCCTTTCCTCTACTGCTAACCAAACCCCCCCCCCCCCCCCTCGCGGTCTATAACGACCGGAATCCTCAACACACCAACGACGATTCACCGTCACCGCTGCTACTGCGGGAAAATGTGCGTGAGTGGGTTCCTAAAATCTCTGATGAGTGATGTGTGGGTTATACATGATGCGATAGTTAGAATCGATGAATAAATGCGCGGTTAACACACACATATACATATATTATAGACACATATGTATAGATATATATATATATACACATATATAGATACAATGACGTACTTTGGTCTCTGATAATCACACGGAGTTTACGCGTGAAGCATGGCTTTTAAATACTAGTACCACCACCACAACCACCACCACCATCACCAATACACGTACCACCACTGTACTTACAAAATACAACTAGTACTACTACTACTACTACTACTACTACTACTACTACTGCGACTAGTAATTGTCTTTGACACTTGTGTTTTTTTTTCTTGTTCTCTCTGTGTATGTGTCTCTCTGTCGCGCGTGTACAGAAGCATGGAGCACGGTGCTACCTACGGCAAGCGCCGACGATTATTGGTCGAGGGAGATCAGTGAGTTTTCTTTCTCTCTTTTACACCCCTCACCTCTATCAGAACCCCTATCTAGTCTCTTTCACTCTCCCCTCTTTTTTGTGTGGTTTAAGCTAATTTCATATAGCTATTACAATTATGTGTCTATATGTTTCTCTTTCTCTCTCACTCTCTTTCTCTCTCTGTCTCTCTCTCTGTCTCTCCTTTCTTTTTTTTTACCTTCTCTGTCTTTTATGTCGAAAGTAGAACAGCACACCCCCCCCCCACATCCGAGTGCACACACTTTATACACACATACAACTTTATTACCTGCACAATTATGTACTCCTTCTTGTCCTCCTCCTGTATAACTTGTAATTATATATAACCCAACCGTGTGTGTCCGTTTAGCAGCTTCTGCTCGATATGACAAACGATTTAGCTATGTGCAAAACGTAATGGCGCGTAGATTGTAGATTAGCGCAAATATGATGTATAGTGTAACGATGACGTAGTAATGATACACGAGAGTATATATGTGCTATAACGGTGTGTAGTTTGAAAGAAATTATGTATATATATATAGGTATATAGAGCGTGACATCGAGTAGTTATCGTGTCTCCGCTGCTGGTATATTTGGACCCGTCGTTACCTACAGCAGCCAAAAATATTTTCCGTCATTGCTTTTTCCTGTGTCTGTCCGATAATAATCATTGACAATCTAATAAAACTTTCACCTGGTTCTATATATGTGTCAATTTCGCGTATATACGGGAAGAGAAATACTTAGCGGGAAGGACAAATGGCTTTGCGAAAATTACGGTAAGTGTAGAAAGAAACCGAGTGGTATGGAAAAAATTATTATTATTATTATTTTCCTCGCGAGGGTCGAATTTGCCGTTCTTTTCGCGTACGTATACAGTGGGAAGAAAAAGTTTCGTTAAAGTTAGAAGTAGGTCCGTATAAATTACCGTACTGTATCTCGTAAAGCTGCCACAGATTATAAAAACTCAAAAATTACCATGCCATATAGGGAATTTCATAATGCAGTATAATAAATTTTCTTTTTTCTCCAGGTATAAAGTTTTCTATAAAATATGGTTATTTTTTGTTTTCCACTATCTATAGTGGCTTTACGAGGTAATAGATACTTTTGTAAACATTTTTGTTTATTTTTAATAAAAGTTTTCTTATGATGTTTTACAAAAAAACCTCACAACGATCAGTAATTATTCAAACTTTGTCAATTCATATACAATCATCGCGAGCCAACGTTAATTTTCGCAAACCACTTTACAATCCTACCACAATACATTATTTGTCTCGGTATACAACCGCGTTAAACCATCTCTCCACTTACCCGACGATTTGGCAGCTACATTTTGAACGACAAACTCACAGCTGCTGCTGCATCAAATTCTGCGACTCTCCCGCGGTTCTCGTTATAACCTACTACTCCAGCAGCAAAAGGACAAAGTTTACTATACGAGACGGGGATTTATGCCGCTGGCGTAGTCGTCGTCCTCGTCGTCGTCGTCGTCGTTCTGGACTGTCCCCATAGCCTTACATTATAAACGCTTATTTTATCGCACCCACGTTACCAGCACTGCAGATGTTCCAGCGAGACTCTCTCTCTCTCTCTCTTGCTCTCTCTCTCTCTCCCAGCGCTAATTAACTTTTTCGCGGCGTTGCGGCGGCAGAGAGGAGAGACGAATCGTTATGGCGCACGAGAAAATTAAGACGCAGCGCCGTCGCGGCATTACCTCTTCGCGCGTTTATTTTTCCACGGGGTAAGCTAAGGGTTGGCCTAGTTTACTTTTTCGACGTTCTTTCTCTCCCTTTCTCTAACGAAATGGCACGCTTTCTTTTGCCCATTAAACGATTGTCACAGCCGGCTGTTTTTTCTATTCACGAGAGAGAGAGAGAGAGAGAAAGAGCGAGATAGAGAACATCAGACAGAAACCGTATATAGACACGACCATCGATGAAAAACAATATCGTTGCTCGATCCGTGTGTGTATATACACAAGCCGTTGCCGCCAATCCTCTGACAATTTTCCGTGTTCTCATCGATAGAGAGTATCGCATCGCATCGTACCGACTTTTCAAATCGTACATACACACGACGCGACCACAGCAAACCTGTCTCTCAGCAGGATATTTTCATCGTTCGGTTCCCTCTCTCCGTCTCTCTCTCACTCTCTCTCTCTCTCTCTCTAGTATCGTCGCATACATTTCGCCGCGAAATAGGCCAACGCGCTCACCTACTCCCGTGGGTGCGAATGAGTCTCGGAGGCGGCGACGAGTGTACACCGCGCGTGACGACGGGGTGCGCACGCGAGCAAAGCAAAGCCGTTGCTGCTGCTGCTGCTGCAGCTCGATGATTCCCGACGGAGGTAGAGAGAGAGAGAGAGAGAGAGAGAGAGAGAGAGAGAGAGAATGTATAGACCCGACGAGGGTGTAGTAGCCGGCGTCGACACTCGGCGCAACGGCCCGGAAACGCGAGGATTTTCCCGACTCCTCGAGCCCCTCGATCGATTCTCACTACTCGTGTAGCCCTCCTTCCCCTGTCTCTCACTCACTCTCTCTCTCTTCTTAATTTCGTAGCGTGTATGTGTGTGGGTGGTATATATATATAGGCCGGTGTGTGTGTGTGTGTGTGTGTGTGTATATATATATATATATATATATATAATCACGCGAGAGCTGACTTTGGCGCTCGTAAATTTCGCGCTCAAAATTGATACCACTTTTAAGTCTTCCTTCGGCAGAAAATCGACCACTCGCCGCTTCTCCGTAAAGAAACGACTTCTTTCTCTCTCTCTCTCTCTTTCTCTATCTTGTCTCCAGTACCTCACCGCACACACATACACATGCGGTTTTACCTCTAAATCTGCGCGCATGTGTCGCCTCATGGCTATAGCCTTAATCGTTTTCTCCACTCGCCCTTATATTCTCTCAACACACAGCGATTAATTACCCCCGATAAAGACGTGCCGAATTCATCGACGCGCAAGATGATCATTTATGTTTATCGTCTTCCTCCTCCTCCTTCACGTCGTCGTCGGGGCTATTACTTCTCTCTTGGTCGATTGATTTGCAGGGCACGCGCAGCCGACTGATCAGCCGCGCCTTTAGGGCAGCTCGCATTCGCTGCTTAGAGAACCGAAAGGCGCGAGAGAGAGGGAGGGAGGAAGCCTCCGGCCGATAAGGAAGTCGTGATTAAGTGCGACCGGCCGAAGAGGAGAGTATATCAGAGTCGCTCGTGTGAAAAGTAGCCGATAGAGCCTCACTCTCTCTCTCTCTCTCTCTCTCACACGCGGACTCGCTCTTCGATAAGATAAAAATACCGCTTTTTCCCCTCAATTCAATGCTTCCCGAATCCAAGCTCTATACCCTCTCTCTCTCTTTCTCTCTCTCACTCTTCGGAAAATGAAATGGTTTATAACACCCAGCTTCTGGCTTTTCCATCTAACACCCGAATTTTCACGCGGGTTAGAGTTAAACTTCCAGGCGGTATACGGTTCCACTGTACACAGCTCATTTGCGCTCAGTAAGAGAAAGAGAGAGAGAGAGAGTGGGAATCAGCTACGCGCGCGCACACCGCGGAAGCAATGAACATTTCAATCGACGCTACGCTGGCGCAATGCCAAACCATTAAGCTACCTTACGGCCACTTTTTTGTTCGCGCCCCGCGTATATACTACTGTGCTGCGCTTTTGTTTGCGAGCCACGCGATAACAATGGCAGGCTAAGGGGACGGGGAAGGATGAAAAATAACGAGGGACTCTGCGCGCGTTTCGCCAAGATGCGAGTATGGCACAAAACACATACCTATATATATGTATATATATATACAGGTACATATACACGATGACGACGACGACGACGAGAACGACGACGGGGGCCAAAACTTTTTCGATCATGCTTTGCCCTTCTACTATATATACCATCACTATATACTATACTTCTACTCTTTTTGCTATATACTTTACTTAACTTTTTCCCTTTTGCCTCGCTCGCCCATCCGCCCGCTCGCTCGCTCGCTCGCCTCCTCATGCATACGTTATTATTAGTGGGAGAAACGACGATGGCACCGCGGTATACTGTGTTTTGTTGCAGACAAAGCGCCATCGGAAGCATCGTTCCGAGGTACCGAGTACCTTACCATCGAGCTGAGCAAAGGCGGACCAGTGCTCAGCACGCACGAAGGCATCTTTCTGCAGTTCAAGACGAAGCAGCCCAATGGACTTTTGTTCTATTCTGGTAAGTCATCTCCTTTATATATATACAGTTATTTATGTTTGCTTTTTTTCTGAGAGGAAATGTATAATACTCTACGCATACTTGTATATTGCGCCGGATGGAAGTAGGGAGGGGCTTGTTTTCCAAATTATACTAATTATCCTTAATGGCTTTCATCTCGCGAATTAAAGTTTCTTTCACCGCACTGCCGCGTTTATATATATGTATATACGTATGTACCGGGTTGCTGCTCCAAGCCGTCGGTCGGTAGGAGGAAGGGAGAGAGAGAAAAAAAAGTCGAAACTTTTTTCCCCTACTCAGCTTTTTAGGACTTATTTTTGCGCTCTCTTTCATTCGCAAGCTCTCTAGAATAGTTATTATTATATTCAAGTGGCAAAACAATTCATTAAATCTTGAAACGCCTCGCGAGAGTTAAGAGGAATAACGTTAAACGCTTCTCTTTCACTTTATAGAGATATATACATAAACGTATATAAACCAATTCGGAATCGAGACTCGCCGCGTCTAATCATTATTTCGACTGGTTGGCACCGCTCGTAAAGAGTTGCTCGCGTTCTCGCGTATAGGATAATGGTCGCATCGCAACGTTGGTCCTCGTTAATTATTCAGAAAATTGATATCACGCGGTAAACGGAGCTCTGGCGCCGCCTGGCTGGCTTCTCGCGTTGCACGCCCGCGCGTTATTTATACGAATGCGAGGAGCAGCAGCAGCAGCAACACGGCAATTAAGTCTGAAGCACCAGCTGCATCTTTTATACGCTCTATCTACGTGTGCGTGTAGGATAATAAGGGAAGGCGACTGCTGTATTATTATGATATTACTTGCTTGTACGGGTACATGTATATATAGAGGGGAAGATGCTGTAAGAGGATCGGCGCGGATTTGTGAGAGAGTAGTTGTAGTATGGTTGCTTGTAAATAAGGTACAAGCCGTGCAATTATTAGTGACTTGTCGATGCTATGGCGAGAGCAAATCTTTTTGATTCGACGGTTTGTGCGATTTTTATCTCGGCTGATGGCGTTATAGCACCGATGTCGTTAATAATTATCGACAGCGTTGGCGTGGGATTACACCTCCAGGATTAAGACTTATATACTTCGACTTTTATTTTTACTGTCGCCCAGAGGCGTTAAAATGCTGCCCTAATGGTTGATGGCCATTTTCTCCAAGAGATTATTATTATTTTATTATTCTTTAATCGCGTGGGAAGGTTATATATAAGAGATGATGTGCGTAGTGTGCAGGATTAATCGAGCGAACGACGATTATATATACTTGCAGGTTACGGACAGGACTTCATGACCATATCCCTGAGGGACGGTGGTGCGGCGATCGGGATGACGCTAGCCAAGGGCAGACTCGACCTCCATATCAAGCCGACGAGGGTGCGATTCGACGACAATCAGTGGCACAAGATAGCAGTGTACCGAAAGGTTCAAGAGGTGAGTGTATCATATACATACATATATGTAGTCCCGTTTATATACGACAATAATCGAATCCCCGATAATTTCTTACCAACATAGCCGTTAATACTTCATATAGCAATCTGCGAATGATTTATTTTTGGCTATTTCAACCTTTAATTGGCCCACTTTGACCTGACGCTCGTTGCTTATGCATTACGCTACGTAAAAAGACTACGTTCTCGTTTGTCCTAGTGAGCGAATGAAAGAGGAATTACTGCAAGTACACTTCTTCTTCTTATAGATTCCTTTTTTTTTCTCTTTTGCTTCCTTCGCTTGAAATATTTAAATTTGAAGAAAATGGATTCTGCGCTGCGCTCGTGCGCGATATAAACGTAATAACATATATCGCAAGCATGAGGCTATGTGTGTGTGTGTGTGTCTGCGACGCCTCTTCGAGACGCTGGGCGCGCCGAGTCGAGCGAAATAAAACGAAGAGCGCCGAAGTCGAATCCAATAGAATTTTAGAATCGAGCGCACGCGAGCTCGTGGAAAGGAAAGAGAGAAGAAGAAGAAGAAGAAGGTAGAAGAATTATAAAAGAAACAATATCGAATCTCCGATGGAATTCGATAGCTGCAGTGCGAGGTGTGCGCCTTCGAGGTGAAAGATACCCTTCTCTATGAGTTTATACCTATATCCGTCTCCGCAAGTATTACTGCCACGATTCGCAAGACATGACGAATCTAAGATTACGCTTTAATTGCTCTCAGCTCCATCACTTCGCGCACTTTTTCTATATATATATATATATATATATATATATATATACGTGCGAGCATTCCAGTTCGAGTGAAAAATTAGCCAGGCAAGCGCGCGTGGGTGCTTTCCGGACACGGAGGGGACTTTGATAAATCGCCGCGAGAGGGCGAAAGTATCCTCGTAAAATCAGACGGTGCGAGTCATAAATCTCGGAAATTTATCGGAGCTGCTGCCCCCCTCCCCTCTTTGCACATACACCTAGTGGAATCTTCTTCTTCTCTCTCTCTCTCTCTCTCTCTTGGTCTATTTACCTATAGACGAAAAAGTCGTACACACACACACACGTGGGGGCGATAGTATGAGGTGGTGGCACACGAAATTAATAGGACACGAGCGATAGGAAATCATTAAGGAAACGTCGAAGGTGTACGCGAACGGGTGGCAAAGTGAAATCTCGAGCGACGTCTAGACAGCCGGAAGGCAACGGAAGCGCAGCAGAGAGAAGAAAGTTCTTCCGCGGATAGTTTGACAGTTTCAATCTAGCCGATCCGATCGTTCGCTCGCTCGCTCGCTCCTTCACTATATGCAGACGAGGCTCGCCGTACTTTCTGTCAGGCCGAAGTTCGACTATCACACGCCCTTTCCCGGTAGTAGGTACCACCCTGCGAGAAAGCGGGTAACGACCGAGCGAAGAGAGTGAGAGAGAACAAAAAGCTACCATCTCGTCGATTCTCTCCACCCACTCGTAGCTTTCTTATATATATATATACACGGTAAAGAGAAGAAGGAGGAGCGAAGGGTTTTCGAGAGGACAGCAGATGTCTTTCGCGGTATATAAGCAAATTCAGCAGATAATAAGAGCTTCCCGCGGTTCGATTTATGGAGGGAGGTTTAGGCCGATTACCACTGGATTACCAGCGGGATTTTCGCCATACGCGTGCAAGCTTTTCCTATGTATATATACGTATTTTGTTACGACGACGAAGTCGTTGCATCGCCAGCAGAGGTCGAGAGTTTCGGTGCTCTCAGCTTTCGTTTTATACTCTTCCATTGCAAATTTTCCGGAAAGACAATGCAGATATATATAAACCGTGTATATATATATATATAGAATGCAATCGTGTTTATATATATATATATATAAATAAATTCTTTTCGTAGTTAGGATTGTCTAAGCGGTTTACACGTAACGAATAAACGAAGATTTTTTTTGTTTGCCCCTATACGGAGAATCACGGAGCGTTTTCTATTCAGCTGCCTTTATCAATCCCCGCGCGTACAAGCATCCTTCTATTATACTCACAGCACTGCGAAGAGAGAAAGACGAGTGCAAAAAAGAAACGCGTACTTGCGAGCGCTTATTTGCTCCCCGCTGCTCGCGCAAATCCGCTTAATCCTCGCGATCTCCGGCTTTTGTTGATTCGAATTTTTTTACTCTCTCTCTCTCTCCGTCCCTCTCCCCTCTCTTTCTCTCTCTCTCTAATACTACGAGATATGCAAATTAAGGGGAAGTCTTTAAAACAATATTTTCCCTGTCGACGATGTTACAATCGAATGTAATGATCCCTGTTATATATCTATATCAATAGAAAATAATTATCGTGTTATACAATTGGTTGAATGTAAATACATACAAGTACTTTGGATTCCGTAGGGAATAACAATGTCGAAGCTGTCGATGGGGTGAGAGAAAAAAGGTCTTTGAATATTCCTCACGATTTATTGCGCAAGCAGTAGCATCATTCCCTTATAATATAGTGGTGCGAACGCGGGAGGAGAGAAAGAGAGAGAGAGAGAGAGAGAGAGAGAGAGAGAGGGGGGAAGTTGTGCCTACACACCTTAGAGTAGATAAAGGCGTGCCGGGCGGGACAGAGAGAGTGAGATAATTTACGAGGCATATTCTGCTCGCCATTTATAAACTTGTCAATTATCCCTGATTTATAATAGCCGTAATGGCAGCGATAACTAAAGAACGCGTGGGAGTCTGGCGCGTAGTAGCGTATATCTCTGTATATATACATATATATATTAAGCACTATCGTATATACGTGCGTATAGCTCATTGATGAAGACACCTCGCGTCGAGTGTTTTGCACGTGGTATAACTTGTCAGTCGGACCGAACGTCGACTCGCGTTACTCGCAAATAAATATTCCCATCGAGTGGTATAGTCATTAGTGTCGCATGCGGGGGTGTAGAACGTACAGAATTTTTCCATCGCCAGTATATATATATATATATACCTATATATAGGATTCATCGACCACCTGACGCTAACTTATGTTTATGGCTACAGCTCTCTAACCTGTCGAATTCCAGGACATTCATCTATATTTTAAACGTGTGCCGCACTTATACACTATAGGGATATGTTATTTTTCTTCCAAGTTGACTTTTACCGCGTCGCTTTCTCCTTGAGAATTCGCGAGAGGATGGGTGACGGAATGGGTGGCTGCTCGATTAGCTATCGATTCATCGGCTCTCGCGCACGTCGTGGTATATAAAGAAGACTCGGGAAGGGGTCTTAACTCGGCAAGTTTCCTCCTCTCCTCCTCTAGACTTACCTGTGTAAACCCCTCCGGTAAGCCTTTGGCTCTTCAATCCTTTGATCTCTCTATACCATTCCCACGCGTATGTACGCGCGCGAGCACTTTGTATATATACACAGAGACACCGAGATACACACACATATATATATATATATATATATGTATAGACATTCGGAAAGTGCACGCGAATCTTTATGAGCTTTGGACGAGGGAACGCATTTACGCGCTTTGTAAAACGCGTTGTCGACGACGGGCGCGGAGAATGCAAATGCGACGTGCGCGCCTCTCGCAACGTTGACTTTAATCTTTTTCCGTGGCATACGGTATAACGTAAGCTACGAGAGATTTTACGCAGCAACTATGTTGCTAGATATATATATTTACGTTCAAGCGATGAAAATAGACAGTCGGAACAACAGGTACTTTGTGTCATTCGTATTGTGTGTTGCAAGCGTCGTCGTCGTCGTCGACGTCATTTGATTAAAGCACCCGCGTAAGCGAGTATAGTCACATACCGTGTCTGCTAATCGAAAGCCACGCGCTCGTGCAGCATTTCACGTCATGCGAAGGACAACAATGCGCGCGTTGCAGCTGCAGAGAGCCTCGTCGTCGTTGTCGTCGTCGTCGACGCCTATGGTAAATGTTTAAGTGAGCAGTCGAGAGAGCTGGAGACGGAGGAGGAGGAGGAGGAGAAGGGCTCGACCCTCTCCGTAATTTTCTCTCGAGTATGTGTGTATATACGTATATATATACGTACAAGTGCGAGAGAGAAGTGTGACGTGATATAGGTGGGGGTGTCTAGACACGAGCGCAAGCTTCGACCCTCCTTTCAACCGTTTTCTCACCTAGTAGTAGTAGTAGTAGTGGTAATACACTACACAAACGTTGGAGCAACGCAACGTGCGCGACTTTTCTGCGGGAGCCAGCGCGAAAACGTGCTGTAATGCCGCCATTGTCGTAATCTCGCGCGGGCGCTCACTTCTTGCCGTGATGCCAGAGACCCGCGCGCGCTTCTACTCGCCCTTTTCTCGTAGCAGCAATAGCAGCGGGCCTTTACAATCTCCCTCTTCATCCTGTCGATTCGACAATTTTAAGGTTATTCTTTGCCTTTTTCCGGAGCTGCGTTCTCTCTTTTCTACTCGAGGGTACAATTTATTACAGAATGAAATTGTGATTGCTACGAGGAGAGTTGAAAAAGTTACAATTGTTTGGGTAAATTATGAGAGCGCGATATTATAGGTATATATGTATAGTTCTTTTAGTTTTTATACACGCGCGCGTTTGTAAGTTCGAAAGTAAATATCGAAGGTATATAAAGTGTATAACAGAGGAGGTAATTAAATTGTTGAATGCACGAAGTACGTGTAGAGATGAATCGAAAACCAATATACCCAGTTTGAATTTTACAGAAATATCTATTTATAGTTTGTAGGAAGAATGGAAATAAAAACAAGAAAAAAAAGATAGGATACTCTTTACCGTACCAATCATCGTTAAAAGTTCACTGTAGTAACGTTATAACATTAGTGCATATAATAGCAGCAGCATCCCATTTCGTTCTCCCACTCTTCGTTTACCTATTATATCACACCTCGAGGTCTCGAGAGCCGTTGCGCTCTTTACGCTCGATTTGCGAATGAAAAATGTAAGGCTACGCGGGGCGCGTAGAGCTTGTGCAGTTAATTAAACTCACCGGCTACTACTGGATAGCAGTAGCACCGATTGTACGCGCTTTGAGCCATTACTTCGTTGGCGCGTTCACGGTGCAACGTGAGAGAGAGAGAGAGAGAGAGGAAAAGAGATAAAAAAAAAAGAAGAAAGAAAGAAAAGCACACAGCTAATTAACACGTTACGCGGTGCGCTTTAATTAGGTGGCAGTCCCTGTGCCCGGTTTCATTTCCCTCTCTCCCTCTTCGATCACACCGCACTTTGTTTATATGCATGTACGAATATATATGTATATGTATATAGACGTGTATGTGTATATGCGAAGCTCTTTATCGCGCGTGCGTTCGCGCGAAAAGTAAGATAAACGGTTGGTGGAAAGTAAGTCGAAACAAGTTAGCGAGGCGTGGGGAGAGCCCTCGAACTTTCGAATATGTAGAGCAGTGGGCGGACGAGGTACTGGTAGTGGTGGAGGTGGTATCTTTTGCTGAACGGAGAGAAAGAGAGAAAAGCATCGAATGATAATCGAACGCGGAGGAGGAAGTTTCGAAAGTCAAACGAAGCGCGAATATAAGGAACGAGCGTCAGAGTCTTTTTCTTTTTCCTCCCCTCTTATACCCTCCCCAGCCTGTACTGCACGTTTATAAAATACCTTCTGACAAGAGAGAGAGAGAGAGAGAGAGAGAGAGAGAGAGAGAGAGAGAGAGAGAGAGAGAGAGAGAGAGAGAGAGAGAGAGAGCAGAGCAGCGTTTGGCTCTTCTCCTTTTCTCTGCTTCTTCCTCTCTTACCCTACATTAATTTCACGAGACACTGGTTTAACGTATATACAACCTTTTATGTTTCAGATTTCGTCGGTAACGAGATTCTGCAGGGTAAGTTTTTCAAAGGCAACGAGAGAGTGAGTGAGTGAGTGTGTAAGAGAGTAAATAAGCTGAAGAACGAACGTGAAGGGGTAGGGTTTCGTCTACCGTATATATATACAAAGGCAATGACATTCTTCAAGAAGGGCCTCTTCGTGTCCAACGTCGACTCGATGAAACTCTTTTCTCTCTCGTAGAGAAAAAAAAAGACGAGCGGCTGAAAGCATCAGTCGCGGGATCAGATGGCTCGGGAGCTTGTTAAAAATGATTGCCATTTTTCCGACGCTCTTGCGCGCGCGCGCGTGCCTCTCGAATCGCGCTAATGCCCCCCTTCTCTTCTGTACTTTGAAAAGATAAGAGCCTCCAGCAGTAGTAGTAGTAGTAGTAGTACTAGCAGTCGACGTCGAGAGCGAGAGAGAGAGAGAGAGAGAGAGAGAGAGAGAGATGGAAGAAAAATCGGCCGGCTCATATATCTCAGCCTCGTGGTTATAGAACGAGGCCGAGCAAATATAGGCGATGGCGAAAAAGCAGGCAGGCCTGAGCGAAAAAGAAAGATATATATATATATATATATATACGCGCAAGCTCGGGTACGCGCGCGAGTCATTTCTTTTTTCGTAGCGGTATATACGGTAGAAAGAGAGAGACGGAGGGAGTTTTAGCATGCAGCCGCGCGCGACAAATCCCGTCGCGCACGGGTAGAGTGAGAGCGAGAGAGAGAATCTCCCTCGGGGAAGACTCGCCGCCGAGATAAAAGTGGAGGATTACAGTGAAAACTTAAGAGAAATACGCGATGGAAATTTTCAGCGGTGAGTTTTTCCGGGCTAACCGTCGTCGTCGTCGTCGTCGTCGGCCAAATGAAATCGGCTTCCTTTTTTCTCTCTCTCTCCCTTCTCTACATACACCACCCAAACCCCGAGCTTTTATTATTTCGCGACGCCCTTCGTCACCCTTGTTCGAAGTAGAGAAAGAACGTGCGACTACGAAGTCGAATTAGCGCCTGACGTGATTAAGCGAAAAGCCGATTGGATTGGATTGGAGGCGCGTAGTAGTCTCTTTCCTCTTTTTTCCCTCTCTTTCTCAAGAAGGCCTAATGCGATCAAGGGCCGATTCGAGTAATTGCGCGCCCGTTGTAATCAGAGCGGCTGTCCACTGTTTGTAACCCACATTCATATAATTTCCTCGGTCTGTCGTGCCGTGAAGGATTACACGAGCTCTCGCGTATACATCCGTGTGTGTGTGTGTATGTACATATATATGTTCGATCGTTGCTCTGTGGACGCGGAGAAACACAAGCGAGCTACCATCTACGTCGTCGTCGTCGTCGTCGTCGTAGTTGGCGGCGCCTATCGACGCGCCGGTAATTGCTCTCCGCACGCGAGCCTACCAGTGCGACGAGCTAATTTCTCGCGGCGAACTGCGCACTTGCAGAAGAGGAGGAGGAGGTTAGCTCTATATAACGTTCGCGCGAGCACACGTGGAAAAATTCACGTCGAATGCTAATCCCGCCGATTTGTACTCGTTATACAGCCGACGGTAGTGAGAGCTATATACTCACGGAATTGCCGAACGAAATTTCTTTTCCCGGAACTCGCGCGTGTGGCTAACAACAACCAAGGATGTATGCGTGCCTATGTATATATATATATATGTGTGTGTGCATACGCGAACGCGACCTTCGCTCACGAAGTATGTGTATATATGTATTACCCTCGCACAAGCTACCCTGGGTAAATTGCATCGTCGGTCTACTCCACTTATATGTTACGAAAGCAAGGGAGAGAGAGAGAGAGAGAGAGAGAGAAAAAACTCGATCCGCACGCGAGACACGCGAATCGATAAGCAATTTGCTTATTCGTCGACGCACGCGCGCGCGACGTTTATACCAGGAATATTACCTGCGCGAGAATATTAAAATTATGTCAATCGACGTTTGCGTGTGTAGCTCGCTGCTGCTGCTGCTACTCGATTCATTTTTAACAGCTCGAGTATACACCGGTAGCTTCACTTAGGTTAACATGTACACGTGCCGAGCGATTATCAATTGGTTGAAGGAACAAAGTAGGCCGAGTAATAAGGTTCGCGCATATAGTGCTGCAGCGAAATTTCTAACGATTTTCTCGTCCGCATTATTCCGGGAAAGCTACATGTATGTATGTGGGTATAGTACACAAGCGGACGTTTAAAAAAAGGCTCGTGGTATAACGAGAAAGCCTTCCTGTCGGCTATTTACAAAGAACAGGGTAGTTAACAATGCAAACTTCTCTCGGTGTATATGTAGAACGCGGAAATCGATGTAAATAATCAATTCGTATACTTTATTTGTTTAACAGCTTTGTAACTGGCTTGATAGGAAAATAGATTGTTTTTTCGCTAGGGTGGCATGACTCGTGTAGTATAGGTGGCACTTGCGGCATTTTTGTTAGGCAAATGTTCGAAATGTTTCCTTGATGTTGATATAATCGTTCTAATTGATAATTTTTTGCAGTACCGACTTGTAGGGATAACTTTATTGAACAAGATCCTTAAGGTAGTTGTTATCTAAATCAAAAGTAATGAAAATTTTATGCAATTTTGTGCTACCGACAAATATATTATAGTATGTAAACTTCTGAATAGATTGATTATTTTGTTTTTTTAATATTGTTAATCAAAATTAGCAATTTTTATTGTGTACTTATGTGGCAACGTTATGTAGAAAATATCTTCTTTCAGCTATTGTAATAGGATGATCCTTTTTTTAAAGTGACTATTTACGGGATAATAATTTCCTATATGTTATCATTTTATCATTTTTCACATGCATAGCTATGACAAGCTTCATAGTACCTTATGCTGAAATTTAATGAGGCGTGGATATTTTATACGTTAGGTTATATGCGTGTACATATAAACAATAGTAGTACAAACTCGTAGCGTGTTTTTCTCGCTCCAACCATCTGAATTATGAAAAGTATAAATTTTAATAAAAGAATATATTTTTTCTTGTATAACATAATATAATAACTAAAATTTAGTAGTAGCTTTTTATTTTTAACCTTTGTTTTGACTATATAACACAGCAGAATAACAACCACTTTAATTGAACATTTTCTTGTACATCCTTTTTTTTCTTTAAGAAATGTAAACAAGTATAAAAAACGACTTTAATATCGTTTCAAATTAATCTTCCACGTCTTTTAGAAATGAAACATCAGGAAAAACCCGCCGGCCGCTAAAACGTTACAAGAAAAAAAGAAACCGCGATAACAAATTGATTCGCCACATCATAATGACTCTCCGCACGTATATACACACCCACACATACACATACCTATATACCGGTTATAGCTGGCGCTTTGACAAATGGGGCCGTCGGCGCGTATTACCTCGCGAATTCGCCGATGTCAAGTTGCAATGCGAGGGCTATAGGGAGCTAGGTTATAGGCTAGAGAGAGAGAGAGAGAGAGTTCAACATCGATTCGAAATAGCATCTGAGTGTATTAGGCGTGGGCGCGCGCTTGGAATGTCTACTCTCTCACTCGGCCATTACGGGCTGTTAGTAGCTCCTAACGAAGGAAGGCGAAGGGAAGGGGCATGCGAAAATTAATGAAACGACTAAGCCGCTCGCTCTCGCACGATACATTGCAGCTGGCGTAATTTAGCACCTCCGCAGGATCATACGCGCTCCTGTGCGCTAATTCGCATAGCGTAGAGAGGCCAAGAGAGAGAGAGAGAGAGAGAGAGAGAGAGAATTCACGCGCCACCTTGCTTGCTTGCTTGCCATGTCTGCCACCTTGCATAATCACCCTATACGTAGTGTGCAGTGTACGCTGTATGTAGCAGCACCGACGACGTCGGCGTCTTGGATGTGTGGAGGGCTGTATATAAGTATACTTTTTGTCGACGGCTTTTTCCTCTCGTTTATTTCACAAGTGTGTAATATAAGGGAAAGGACAAAAGTGTGAGTGGGAGTGTGTATATATATGTACGAGATCGATCGGGCACCGTGACAATTCCATTTCCCGTAATATAACTGCTACTGGGGAAGAAGGAGGGGAGAGAAGAAGACACTGTAAGTTTAGAGCGTTCGAAATCGAGTTAGGTCTTTAATTATATCTAAAGGTAACCAGGCTGTCTTTCTCTCTTGGCGATTCCTCCAATTTCCGTCGCGCCTCAAAGATACTTGGCCGACGTCATGCTCTCTTCTTCTTCGTCCCCTCTCTCTCTCTCTTTCTCCCCCATTCGCTATCTCATCCAAGGCAGGAAGTGCTCTCTTGCCTTTGCCAGCCCTCCCTCCCCCATTCGCGTCTTTCTACCGTCGTGCTCACGCGGCGGCCTGCCCTCTTCATATAAAAGGGCCTCGGCGAATATCAAGCAGACGGAAAAAGAACTGGGAGAGAGATAAGAAATTAATGACGTTGACTTATCTCTCACTCTCTCTCTTTCCCGTGGCTTGAAAAGATGCGCCAAATGCCCATTACTTCTTGGGCCGAGGAGGTCAGGAGTAAGAGAAAGAGAGAGAGAGAGAAGTATATCTCGGTCGCTTGATCTCTTAAAAAGTTTGAAACTTGGTGCGCGCTGATGTTGATCGAGCAAGCGTGCCCGCTGCGTTATGAACTAGCAAACCCTCACCCGCGTACTCGATGATAGTACGCGAGGATTTCTGTAGTAGTTCCTGTAAGAGAGTAGCGCGTAAAATATTGTGATTGAGTATTATAGCTCTCTCGTTCGTTCGCTCGCTCGCTCGCACATTCTTCGATTTTACTACTTAAGTAATGAAGTAATTTCCGCTCTACGGGGGTTCGCACAACGAACCTAACTCGCGACCGTATTTTCCTTCGTTTTAACGCGTGTAATCCGTGTATGAAATTTACGCTCACCTTTTCCATACATACCTCACGTGAAAATGTATATATATATAACTGATCGCACAAGAGACCCTGAGCTCATCGTTATTAAATTCAGCGATGTTGCGCGTGTGTGTTACAACGCCACACCTCAGTTTGTTTGCATTCAATCTAACTCGGGTAAAGTAACCTAAATCAAATTTTACGAAAACACACGGGCTTCTTCTTACCTATAACAGAAGAGGAGAGGCGTGGCAGGTGTTGATATGTGTATTATAACCAAACTTGACCGTATGTCGCTATGCGGTTACGTATATATCGAACGATTGTGTGTGTATGTGACATCATTCGCCTTGAACTCGCAAGTCCCCGTTGTACATTGATCGGCGGTTCGGTCACCTATATATATATATATATATTTTTTTTTTGTACGTACATACATTAGCGACTGGCAAATTGAAATATAAAAATAGTGTCTTTTGTACGCGGGATCAGATAAGGCCGATGAATGAGCGAGTGCGCGAGGCGTGAAAAATTAGGTTCGCGAAGAAAATTTATGAGGTTTCGTTGATTATTGTCGGACAGCGAAATATATATGTATGAGTTGAGCTCCAAGGAAGAATAAAATATGAGTTATTAAATCAAAGGTTATAGATTAGATCTGGATAATTCAATAAAAAAAGTATACCTTTGATATATCGTTTCCCTATGACATTTTTATATTCTGTCACTCACTCTTATACGACATTATAAAAAAAATATTCATTTCTATTCGAATAAAACAAAAAGAAAGATCGAATGTACTAACAAGTAAATTCCCTGTACCATTTGTTAAAAAAAATTTTATCACAACTCAACGCGAGCTAGTGAATTTTCGCGACAAGCATATCGCAGTAACGAACTCTCGTATCTAATAAACGGCTCTCGAATCTAAAATAAAAAAAAATATTACGACACGTATAGTACTCATCACCATCATCTCTACCTCCCGGTAAAAATATAAATCCCCTACTACCTCGTACATTGTAAAATCCGGCTTATATAAAAATTTTGATTTTTACAAGGAATTACAGAGCGCATTCTCCTCCTTCCAGACTGCTGCAGTCTCACACGAGTGTGCGCCACTTACTCTCAAAGCAGCAGAAGCAGCAGCAGCAGTAGGGAAGAAAATCCCATTTGCTTCACTCGCCTCCTCTCTCTCTCTCTCTTTCTTCAGGTTTTTCTCTACAGAACTCTACACGCGGGTGGTTGTGCGCGCGAGCGCTTGTCTAAATGCTAAGTTTATAGTCTCACTAAAACGCCCGCATGATCTCTCTCGAAAGGGGTAAAGTTTACGGTCGAGGAAGTCGACGCCAGCTGTATGTGTATGTATGTATGTGTGTGTGTGCTGGCCAAGCCTCGAGATACTACCAGCTCCAAGCGCGCACTAGAGAGGAGGGAATCGGAAAAATATCGCCGAAAGGCTCCAAGCTTTTCTCCTACCTCCTCTCTCTCTCTCTCTCTCTCTCTCTCTCTCACTCTGCCCTAAATGAAAGCTCTTGAAAAAAGTCCGGGAAATTACGCGCGGTATATAGCATAGCGAGCTAGATTCTTCTCTCTTGTCTACAGCAAACCCTCTCTCACTCTGATTTTTCTAATTTATATTCTATTTGTTTATACCGTCGCGTACTCGCGAGCGTATATATACAAAAGGGTTTGCGCCTGCCATGGCTCTCGCGGCCCATTAATTACCGCTCACTCTCTCTCTCTCTCTTTCTCTCTCGCATATACCCCTGTTTTCCCGACGGATTTCAGAAATGCAGCCGTTCTCTCGCGCGTCGCCATAACTCACTCGCGAAGCTCTGCCGGTGCCGCCGCCGCCGCCGTTATACTTGTTTCGCAGCTGCCCTCGGGATAGAGAATAAAATTAGGCGATTTTTTACAACGGCCGTGTAGTGGTAGTAGTAGTAGTAGTAGTAGTCGCGCATGGTCGGCCATTTTTCGGTGCCGCGGCCCGTTATTCTTACGCGTTATGCTCGTTATATGAGGGAGCGGAAAAGTTGCGTCATTAATCCTCAGCCCCGTTAAATGAAATAATATTTTTCACCAGCTTCGCACCGTCGTTCTGTATGTACGTTACACGTAAACGTGTATATATACATATTCTCTATTTTCGTTATCTTCATCGCACCGTGAGACTCCTGCTACTACAGTCCAGCAATTATATCGCCCGGCTTCTCTCTCTCCTCCCTGTCCTAGCACTAGCACTAGCACTATATATATATATATATATATATAACACCTCTACGCCTGCTTCGACATCGACCGTTTTCTCTCACTACTCTTACGCCCAACCAAGGGCTAACGACCCCTTATATGTGAACTCTCGGTGAACACAATCGGCTCTAGCCTTCTATAACGACGCACTACTACTACTACTACTACTACTACTGTAGCAGCAGCTAAATAAATAACTCGTAGAGTGAGAGAGAGAGTGCCGCTAGCGGTGTGGCACGTAATTTGGCTCAATTAAAAATTTCTGCTCTGATTTTGTCAGCGCCGCGTGTGCCGTGCAAGAGACACACTCTCTCTCTCTCTCACGCGCGCGCGAACGCTCGCGGCCTGCCAAAGCGATTATCCTCACCGACTAATTACGCGCCACCCCGCCTCGAGCTCTCTCGCAATTAACTTTTTTTCGAGAGTGAGAGAGAGAGAGAGAGAGAGAGTGTCGCTGCCCCCCGCGCACACCTGTAGCACGCGCGCGCGAGCTAGTGAGCGAGTTTAGTGTGCATCCAATGTCTATATATATATATATATATATATACATCACCCTCTCTCTCTCTCTCACTCGCTCTCTCTTTTGCAGGTTTGCGGTAGAGAAATTTATCTCTGCGAAAAATCTACACATAATTATCGTTATATTGTCGCCGTTCTTATTATTATCATTATTATTATCATACCGGCAAGGAAAATAGTTTCTCAGATAGAATTATACATTGTATATTATATGTACGACCTCGTTTATTTTTCGCGAATAATCTGATAATAGGAAATTCCCAAATATATATAACTAATCGAAAAATCTTTCATCTTCCAGTTATCGGCAGCAGTGGACGGCCTGTACACGGAACACGGTCACACGGCCGGTTCGTTCTCGAAACTCTCGAGTGAACGTATCCTCGTAGGCGGTGGGGCTGACGCTCGCGAGCTGATTGGCTCTAAAGGAATCAACAACTTTATCGGCTGTCTCCGCAAGGTAAGTCTACTGATATATACATATATACACATGGAGAGTACAACTACATCCTGACCTCTGCAAATGGGGCACCTGTCCTTAAGAAAAAAAAAGAGAAAGAAGCTAATTACATCGGCGGTTATGCATTTGTAATTCGTTATCGCGACGCTCGTAGGCAATGGCTAGCCTTTTCTTTATTACCTACGCTCTTACGCTCGTTTTAGATAAAGCATTCAGATATATATGTATATATATATATATGTACATCTATATATATACGTGCACGTATATACACACACGTGCGCGTTATTATTGCGAGCGGTGCGCGTCACGTTTCTGCAGTTTAACTTCTTTATTTTCGCCGCGTGGCGTTTTTAAAACTGCCCCAGCAACGCCAAGTTGAGGTATAATTGAAGGGCCAGCTCGCGCGCGCGCGCTTGTTTGCCCATTAAATGAGAACGTAGAAGTTTATTTGATAATATTTTCATATCTATAAAAAAAAACTAGGCCTATTTTCTTCTTTTTTTTCGTTCATTCGCCTTCGCGTGCGGGGATATTCATTATATTGTCCTCGATATTTTTCGTTACACAACTAATTAGCTCTCACCAACTTTCCGCACACTTCCGTTTAAAACTTTTTTTTTCTCTCCTCGATACAAAACTCCAATAATAATCGTATCGATTTGCTGTGATAAAAAGCCTAGTTCTCATTAAAAAGTCAGCTTTTCTCATTTCTTTTTTTTTCCTCTCGACGACTTTTTTCAGGTGGAGTTCCAAGCTGAAGGCGTTCGCATGGAGTTGATCGAAGCAGCTCGAAGCGGCGCCGCAGGCGCTGCCGCCTGGGGCAAGATCGAGTTCCATTGCCGCGACCCACGAAGCTCCGACCCGGTCACCTTCACTACTCGCGACTCTCATCTTGTAAGTATATCACAGTCCCTTTCTCTTTCTCTCTTTCTAGTCCTACAGGCGCACCATCTTATATTCCAAAACTTCACCATCGAATCCAGCCCTAATCTCCCCGAACTACTATACCACTATTCACATACTCGCACACACATCTCTTTAACTCTCTTTGATCCTTTACACACGTGTATAGAACACTGGTATACGCTGTATAGTCGTAGCGCTATACTTATACTCCTACTCGACCTTTTCCTAACTCCAGCGCGAATCGTACCCCTTCTCTGTCTATCTATCTCTTCTCTCTTTCTCTAGCACATACTAGATACTAGTAGAACTACTACTGCCTCCTGTTGGTCTGGCGAACGCTTATCTGAACGATTCCACAGCTCTGCTATATATACGCGTATATACATACGTATATATCTATACGTACTACTACTACTACTACAGTAGTACCGCCTATATTTCGCGACTTTTTCGAGGCTCTCAGCTGCAGCCGCTACTACGGTTCTCGTGTGTAACACCCACCCCTCGTATACGTTCTTGCTTTATCGAGCGTTAAGTGCTAGCGCCGCCGCCACCGCCGCTGCTACCGCGCCGACTCTCATAATCGTTTGCTGCAATCGCCCTCCGCTCGCAGTAGTAGTAGTAGCAGCAGCAGCAGCAGCAGCAGCGGCGATAACGAGCAGCCCGTGTCGTCGTCGTCGTGTTTTCACACTGCGCCGAAATAGTTTCGTCCAAGATTCTCACAGGCTCTTCCCCTTACTCTCTCCCTCTATACCTCTGCTCCTTGACTGCCAGCAAATTGGCGCGAAGTTGCCTAGAGGAAACTATAGGGTGGCAAACAAGGGGAGGGAGTAAGGCGATGCGCGCGTTAATTGAGGCATCGATTTGCATTAGCGCTCGTCATTTAGTCGCTCGGTCGCTCTCTCTTTCTCTCTCTCTCTCTCGCTTGTTTTGTAAATTCGAGCCGGCAGTACAGCCACCATTATATTGCTCCCTCCTCTGTTTTCTCGAGACGTAGTCGTATTATATATATATAGCGTAGTTCACCGCAGCAGCAGGAGTTCCTCTATAGGCTGCACGGTGCGAGCTCCCCGACTTCTCGCCTACTGCGTTGAGGAAAGTTTGTGCGAACGCGCCAATTGGCCAAGTTTCCTCCGAGATTTTTGCTCCCTTCTCTTCTCTCCCTGTAGAGTTCGGATTCAAAGCCGGAGAGAGAGAGAGAGAGAGAGAGAGGAGCGACATCGATTCTCGCGCCGTGATTCCGATTAATATTCTCGCTCGCTCCTTTCGCCGGAGGTGGAGGAGGAGGTCGGGAGTTCCCTCCTCTTTGCTACGCCGCGAACTCCAGCCATTTTGCCGTTGGATTTGCAAATATCGTCGTACCTCTCGTATATATATGTACATATATCTAGAAGTCGCGAAATTCATTCGAGCCTCTTACGTACGTATCTTCTCTTTATATATACTCCCTTATACATAGCCAAGTAGGTGTGGCACGACGACGACGACGACGACGACCACTGCATTAGAGCGAGCACCACGGGGTTTATTCACTTTCGAATCAACGCTCCTCGAGTTCTTTTACGAGGTCCCGTGTAACCTCTCATATATATATACTTCCTCTATATATATACTTAACCAGGGATCACATACATATATACACACACACGTGTGCGTACTCCGGTTTATAGATATTTTACGAGCATGAAGGAGGTGGAGGATGGTACGACGGGAGGGCCGGTCTACTACTTTACGCCCAAGAATTTCCATTTCGAAATTGCTCAGACGCGGGAGCTCACGTGCAATCTACACCCTCAGTGTACGCGCTGCTACCGACGATGATGACGACGACGACGACCTCCCGCGTGTGTATATACTAGAGGCGGAACGATGAACTTGGGTAGATTGATCCCTGCGCTCGTATGCCGCGCTAGACGACGACGACGCCACTCAGACACGCACTAGCACTCGCGAACCCTAACGAAACTTTAAGCGCGCGTTTCCCTTTTTTTTTTCGCCCGGCTATGCACTTCCCGTCTATGCTGTGCGTGTGTATAACGCTCTTTTCGCCTGTCAAAGACAGACATGCACGTGTGCATTTATAGGGCTAGTCGTAGAAATAGGTTGGAAAGCTGTGGCCAAAGCGAGCTTTTTACATCATCGAGAGGAAGTTCCATAGGTATATACATATATAGAGTGAGTTCTCGAGTACCGGTACCAACCGCGTGTGGTTGCTAGCCGCAGACGCGGAAGCGGCTTTTAGCGGCCAGCCGCGCGTGTACTTCTTCTCTCCCTCTTCCTCTCTTCACCACCTCGTGTCTGCATGTGTATGTACACGTGTACGCGACGCCGTGTGTCTCGTTATTTTCGTCAAACTAGAGAGTGGGAGGTTTAATAATGCGGGATAAAGTGGTATGTATAATGCACGTGTATACGAGTATATGGTTTTGGAAATTACGTGGAATTTTTTACGCGATAGAACGCGATGATTGCAAAACGAGTGGGATAATCGTAAATTCGTATATACATATAATATACGTGTGAGTATATATATATATGTGTGTATATATACGACTGGGAGACACGTCGTGCGATTAATCACGCGTTAAATATAAATTAGCCGCTCGCGGGTGGCGGACGGTCGATTGTTTAACGCTTTCGAGTGAAAAAACGCATAAGTCACGAGAGGTCATTTTTCATTGAGTACATATATATATATGGTCGATGAGAGAGTAGCCAGTAGCCAAAAGCTTAAAAAAAAACTCGAGGGATAAATCTATAAGCATGGAGGTGAGGGGCGTAAAGTATATATCACGCAGTAGTCCGCGAAATCAGTCGGCGTGTACATGCTCGCGCGATTCATAATAATTAAAAGCCATTAATTCATATTTACGAGCGAGTGGAAATATTTTCGCTCGACTGCGTTCCTGCGCTTTTCGACGGTTCTCTCTCCCCCACTTCCGCGCGTTCCTCTCTCTCTCTCTCTCTCTCTCTCTCTGGTTTACAAGATTAGCGATGCGCGAGAAATGTTAATCGATATTTATGGTGCGCTCAGTCAGCCTGCCAGCCGCACGCTGCATCCAGCCAGCTTATCTCTCCCGCATATCTGTTATCTTTAAAACACCGGCGCTGATGTTATGCGCACGCGATGAATGCGTGTATATATATATATATATATATATATATATATATATATGCATACATAACCGCGGAACTCAAAAAGCGCCGTGCAATCAACCGTTTTCTCACAGACCGGACCTTTGCGGTATACTATTATACGTATAGAGTATACGAAACAAGAGCAGCGCAGCGCAGCGTAGAGTTTCGCGGCTTAATAAGCAAAACAACGGAATTCGATAATCCAATTAGGCCGAAAGGAGGATGGGTATAGTAGTGAGCTTTTTCCCTTGCTCGCTGCTACGGATTTATCGCATATACACGGGAAGCCAAGGAGCAGGCTGGGATTAACGTAATTCGCCGCGTGCACTCGGCGCGGCGATAGTAAACATTTACCCCCTTTCAGCACACGCTCACTCTCTTGCTATACCCGCGTACACTTGAGAACGTAGAGAGTGTGTGTGTGTGTGCTTGTGCTCGCGCAAGCGCTAAACGTTCCGCAGCCAAGGGCAACATTGTGCATCCGCGCATCTCGAGATCCCCCGACGCGCGAGCGCGTGCTTCATTACCCGTTGTGCTCCGATAAGGCGGATGGATGCATCGCGTGCGTGTATGTGTAGATGAAGAGGAGGGTGGGGGTGGTAAAGGGAGACGGGAATGTTGGAGAGATTTTTGAGGGCTACAAAGATAAAGGAAGGGCTCGCTAGGAAGGGGCTGGTTAATTAAAGGAACAAAAGAAGGAATCCGAGAAGCGCCTTAATTAAGAGCCACCGCTTGGCGAGCTCAACTTTTACCGAGCGAATCTTCAACGTGAGTAGACGCGATGGGGGAAAAAAGGGAGGAAAGCGCGAAGAGTAAAAAGACCGGAAAGGTGGGGGGAAGAAGAGAACTACGTTTAAGGGAGAGAAAACCGTTCGATTTCTCAAGTGACGCTTAAAATTCCATTTGTAAGAGGTGCGGTAGATGGGGGGAATGAACGACGACGACTACTGCAGACTGGGTGTAAAAAGCTCTGTATTGCCCCGTACGGAGAGTCGCTCACTTGCGAGAGAGAGAGAGAAATATCGACCCGTCGTTTGGGTTCGACCGCGCCGCGGCCGTTAGCGCCGGCCCGTTGCCGCTTCACAGTTGTCCGCGCGCATCCCGCGAGAGCGCTAAACAAGACCTCATATATAAGCACTTTGTCTCTCTCTCTCTCTCCCTCTCTCTACTCCAGTACCCCTAGCAAGTCGTCCGTTTTATTCACACACCGCGTGTTATGCGTCTTAATTAATTTTAACGCGAATATAAAGAAAAGAACGTGCCCGGGTTGACCCACTTCTTAATTCGCGCTTTGGTTATATATTTTAATGGCATTGCATTCCAAGCCAAAAAATAAACAGCGCGTCGTCTTTTCGTTAATGACGAAGGAAGGGGGAAAAAATACGTAAGTATACACCACATAAGCGTTTTTGTATAACAGGAGAAGAGAATTCCATTATATGAGTGAAGTTTCGCAATAAGGTCCATATAAGAGAGCGAGCGGCCGCTCGTATCTATTAGGCGAAAGTTTCGCGCGCGCGAATGCTAACGAGCCGCTGCTTGTAAGTGGGTATAATGCGGAAGTTTCGCGGAGCGCCCAGTACGCGATTCGGAAAGAATGTTATGAGAGCAGTGCTACAGTGGCGCCGTTTATATATAGATATATACATACGTGTAGAGGTTATAATCGTATAAGTAAATGGATATGGATGAGGTGTAGAGACAGGAATCGTTCAGACGAGTGCTCGTTTGAAGACGCGAGGTATAGCGTCGGGCGCACAAACGACCAATGGATCCCTAATAGAAAAAAAAAGAACACAAAGTATAATTTTAATAATATAATTTATATATAGTGATGATAATAAAGAAAAGAAATAGAATGTATATCCCTAGGAGATACGCATCACACACGAGCTACTAACTCGTATACTAACCAAATAATAAATATATATATAAGCAATGTTTTCATGGACAATATATTATGTATTATGTGTATCGACGCACCATAACGTAGCCCATAATAAAAAGCACCAGCCAAAAAAAAAAAATAAAGAAAAAAATAAGAACCTAAGCATCGACAGAGAAAAACACAAAATGAAAAAAAAATATACATTATCCAAATGTTGTTATATCTCTGTGTGTGCTCGTGTACGATGATGATGATGATGATGATGATGATGATGATGATGATGATGGCTCTATCTCTGTCACACACGTGTCTCCTCTCTCGTCGTCGCTGTCGCACGACAGGCGGCCTCGGCGACAGTGAACGCCCGGCGGCTCCACGGCACCGTCGTCACCTTTACCAGCCCAGAGTCCCACCTGGTAAGCTCTGACAAACCGCAGCTTTTTCGAAAAAAAGTAATCACGGAAAAGCGAGAGCCTTTCCAGATGATTATTAAAAAAAATAATAATAATGGAGGATAGCTCCATTGGCTCGCTGACTGGCCGGCCGTATCTCACTGACAAGCACCTGTGATTGGCTACAACTCACGCGAACTTAGCTTTTAGCGAGGAGCGATATGCACCGTCCCCTTCTCTCTCTCTCTCTCTCTCTCTCTCTCTCTCTCTTTCTACGTTGCCTACTATACCACTGCCTCTCTCACTCACTCTCTCTCTTTCTCACTCTTTCTGCCCAACCCATGAGCCGATATACATCTCACTTTATCCGTCGGCTATTCACCTTCTTACTCCTCTCTCTCTCACCTCCTTTTTCTCCTCTCTCTCTTTCTATGTATCTTGCTCCTACCACCACCATCAATGTTACTCCTCTGGCTTGTACCTCGAGTAGAACGTGAATAGCCGGCGCACGGCGTTCCTCTATCCACCCCCTCTCTCTCTTTATCTCTCTCTCTCTCGCCCTGTCTCACTCACTGTACATACACACGCGTATCACCTTATGTATTAGACACACTATAATCACTGTAATCACTATACTATACTTGCACATGCACGCGCTCTCACTCTCTTTCTCTTTCTCACTCACTCTCACCTTTCTTATATACTTTACTATCTATCTCACTCACTTACTTACTCTTTTTTTTCTCTCTTTCTACCTCGCGCTCACTCTTTACCAGCCTTGTTCAATATCATGATCGTCGGAGAGCCACAAGTGCGCTGCTGCAAAATGAGTAAAACTTGGCCCACCATCGCGCTGCAGAGGCGTACGTAGTATCGTACGCGCCGAAGCCGAAGCAACTCTCGTAAAACTCTTTCTCTCTCTCTCTCTCTCTCTTCTACGATTTCTTCGCTCGAAGTTCTGCTAAATAAAACACGAGTCTCGGGTAATATTGGATACAACTACGACGAAAAAAAAGAAGAAAAAATACACGAGAAATTGAAGAAAGTCAAAGCGCCAGTCGCGTACGCTTGGTGAAAACGCGGCGGGAGAAAAATTTGCGTACATTTTTCCACGCATATTCCATATACTACCTACCTATATTCGTTATGCTTTTTCGATCGTTCGCGTGGAATCAATGTATTACGCCTCGGTGTTTTCCGAAATTTAATGTGAAATTCGCAGCTCTCGCGTATATTGCTGTATTACGCGTATACGTAGAGGGAAATGAATTTTCCGCAGAGGAGAGAATTATTTTATCGCCGGTAAATATTTTTACAGACCATCACTCTTTCTTTCTCTCTCTCTCTCTTTCATATATTCATCCATCTTTCTCTCTCACTCAGTCACTCTCTCACTCTCTCCGAATGAACGAACGTTTTCGCCGTGCCGCGGCGATAACGGTCAATTTGTATATGACTAGAACAAGCACCAATTTGCATGTAGAAAATATCGTCCATATATGTATGAATGTATACGATATATATGTATAATACATATATGAAAAAAGCGCACAAAGTAACTTGCATGAACAAAAGAGGAAAAAAAACGAACGTTAGATTTTTTATTTTAATTTTCAGGAGTGATTTTCTCTCTCTGTCTCTCTCTATACTTTTGATTGATATCGAACATCTTAATACATTGTTATCTTTTCTCTATATATACTTTTTAGGATTCGTATGTATTACAAACGTTTGGTTCTCAGTATCTCTCAGTCACAGTATGTTTATATATTACATCATAATCTCGAGATCTCAAAAAAAATCAAAAACAACTCGACATATCGTTCTCAACGCCAACGCAGACATCAGCACGACCAATATAATCTACACCTACACGTGCAGACACACTGATCGCCGACATCACATCACTTATATATATATTCTACCTTCTATATCTGTCTGTCTCTACCATCACCTTCTATATATAATATAAATATACATGCAATAAGTTGTGTATATATATACCACCATCGAATCTCGACGAATCTCATCTGACATATCACCTCTCGCGAAAAGGACGCCCTCAAAATTCTCCAGCATCGACGATATAACCACATCATGTGTGCTGCGGAATATATATGTGTATATATATATATAGGAACCTTAACTGTGCGGGGCTCTGGGTGACCGAAATTACCATTATTACCATGTATATATATATATATATATAAACAAGAAGAGCTTACGCGTACACAAGGATGGAGAGAAGATTTTCGGCGGTGCACTCTTCGTTTTTCATCCGTTGTCCCTTTACTTTATACTACCCCCTGTGTGCATCCTCTGCATATATATATACAACGGCTTAGCGCGCGTGGTCTACACTCGCGACATTACATTATTTCACACTTCTCTAGCCTTCTCCTCGAGGACAAGGGAGGGGGGGGGGCGACGCCAAGGTACTTCAGGTTAGAGCGAAAGCCTGTTATAAGCCGAGAGAGGTTGACGCGAGCGCGTCTTCTACGATGCAGCAACAGCAGCAGCATGAGCGCGAACCCAGGAGAGCTTTACCTCAATGTCTATCCAGTACATTTCTGTCTACGTGCTTTCAACTAGATCTAAAACTATCTCTCTCTCTCTCTCTCTCTCACTCTCTTACTCTCTTACTCTCTGCCTTTCCCTGTCTATCTCTCTCTCGCTCTGTCTCACTTCCGGCACCAAGTTTTCGCCCACTGTGAATGAACTTTATTATGTGGATGTGTAAATATGAATATATATATACCCTGCATTTTTAGCCACCGAATAATGATGATATGATGATGATAATGAGGATGATGCATTTGTTAGATTCACGGATTGTTTAACGAAGCAAAGATTATATATCACACCCTCACCCACACACACCTATATATATATATCTGTCTCTGGAATTTTTTTTCTGTCTTTGTGCTTACATAGAAGCGCAATCACGGTTCACGTGCCTTATCTTATTTTTATTCACATTTTTTAGAGATTTTTTGCCTTTTTTTTGACTATTTTTAGAAAATTTTTGATGTAAATAGATATATAATGCTTATAAGAATAATTTTAATGAACATTTTTTTTCACGCCATTCGTTTGGTAGATGATGGATTTTTAATACTTTTTTTCGGGGTTTTGTCGATCGACAGATATATTTTTTGACAGATATCTCTCGCAGAAAAGAAAAAAGAATCTTTTGATATTCCACGGTAAACATAGTCAAGGTATGAGTTATTTTAGATCCACTGTGTGTTGTACAGTTAATTGCTGATGTCAAAAAAGTAATATTAGTAAATTAAGTGAGGGATAAATTTTTCAATGTCGAACCGGAGGGCTAATGCCTTCGCTAAATTATGCACGACCCAATTCTAGACTTAACTTCGCATAAAGCGGTAAAGACTGCCGTCGGGATGCATAATATACAAGCACTAAAAGTGATACTTAATCTGTATCCGATACTCTCTCTCTCTCTCTTTCTCTCTCTCTGTCTCTCCTAAAGGCTTTTAAATATTGCAGAAATGGACCATGCATTTTCCTCGAATCTGTACGTCAACTTTGTACACAACGACGTTATGTATATATTCTCCAACGAAAAATAAAATCACTTCATTAATCTTCCATTTATATCACTATATATACATATATACTGTTGGTTATACCTTCCAAATGAAACAGTCCGAGCTAGTAGCGCATACCGCGCGTCGTACTAACCTGCGACAAAAGCTCATTTGCAATGCATACCCTCCACGGCATACGGAATACCATTCGCGTTCCGGCCATAGCCCAAAGAAAAACCATAGCGACGCCAGATAGTATATATACGATGCGCGCCTGAGTATGCGGAGAACCGAAGTTTGAATGGAGATTAATTCGCGGGTTGGAGAGAACGGAGGATGGGTGAGAAAGCCGACAGTAAAGGATCCGCCAGGGGAGCAAGGGCCACCGCTACCACTACCATCACCGTATAGATTCCCTAGAGGAACGAGATGCCAACCCAGCTGGAGGCTAATGCACTCTGCATCGATACAACAACGAGCTTATCATTTTCTTCTTCCTTGATGCTCTTTACCTCGTCGCTTGGACTTTTTTTCTGCTCGAAGGAATTTCCGGAGAAGAGAACCCCTGGCTGTTGCTACTCCTCGGTCATCGACTCTCTCCCTCTCTCTGAATATCTGGCGTAAACCGACGGCATCGTCGGCTCGAGGGCAAGTTTGTAACGACGTTAAACCGTGCGCTCGCGCGGAAGCTCTATACCTCTCTCTCTCTCTCTCTCTCTCTCTCTCTCTCTCGACAACTTTTCCTCTTACACAAGTTGCGCACATCTCCACGGCGTGATGGTCCTGGCTGCGGGCGTCGCGTTCTGGCTTGTTGCCGCAATGAAGACGACGACGACGACGCGCCTACGTCGATGTTCTCCTCGATCGGTCGTCTCGTTAGCCGTGACCGTTTGTACATTACCTCTATATATATATATATATATATATATATACACACTGTGGGAGATGAGAGAAGAAAGAAAGAAAGAGGTTGTTGAGGGTTCGCCATTAGGCCAGGCATCTCGAAAGGCTTATTATACAGCAGTGAAGAAGAAGTAGTAGAAGAAGAAGAAGAAGGAGGTGGAGGAGGAGGAGAAGAGACAACGGTATATAAGAGCGAGGGTAACGAGAAACCCGTCGCGAAGAGCAGAGAGAGAAAGAAAGAGCAGCAGCAGTGGCAACCCGGAGACACTACTTTTGGATCTCGTTACAAAAAGGGAAACTCGCGTGCGTTCGGCCGGAGAGGGAAGAAAAGCCTTTTTCCACCCACCCTCTTCCTCCCCGTATTGCCATGAGCAGCAGCTGCTGCTGACCCAAAACTCCCTCTTCCTCTCTCTCTCTCTCTCCTTTTCCGTATATATAAAGCCACCGAATAAGGAGGCGAGCTTGAAGGAACAGGAAGGATCTACAAGCGGTCTTCGTCCACTTCTACGTCTCTATCTGTATGTTTGTGTGTGTGTGTGTCGCAAAGTTGGTCCTTAGAAGCTTCTCATCCTCACCAAACTCCGCAACCTCTCCTTCGTCAAACGTCATTCTTATCGGCTCCAGGCGAATTCTCTACCCAGGCTGCATTTTACCTTCGAAGGAGGGAGAAGCGAGGTCCGTATCCGCGTGGTTATATAGGTAGCAGGGCGCAGTCACGCGGATTAGCCGACTATTTATTCCGGCGGGGGTAATTTAACTTTTCTAATTGATCCTCGGCGTTCGCGGGCTTCTCTTATCGGGGATCGAATTAATCGCAATCCGAGAGGAGTATGTATGTATATATACAGTGTGGTGTAGCCACGAAAATCAATGAACGCATAGAGAGAGGGTAGAGAAGTATAACGCGAAGGTTGGTGCGAAAATCCGAGGACGCAGGAGAGCGTGAAATAAATGACGAGGATTATATTGTGAGGTCGCGCGGGGAAACGCCTCCGCGAGCAGTGTGAATTTTCACCGGCTCTATTGAGCTATTTAGACGTGGAAGACCAACTTTCCGACGGTTTTCTGATTCTCCTGCGTTGCGATGTATATATATATATATATATATATATATATATATATATATATATATACACACCTTGAAGTCTGTGTCCGTGTGTATATATACGTTTACTTTCGCATTGTCTGACTGCTACTGTGAACTTTCTTCTTCCTCTTCTTCGACAAAATCGACGTATATATACCTGTCGTCGACGTCGTAGTTGGGGGGGTCTATGCAAATTCGGCCGGCTCGAAAGGCGAAAGTTCGCGTGGCAAGTGTATATATATATACTATATAAATATCTATACACGTTATTTCCGGGAATATCACCCTGTATATTGATTGTATATAAGCGTTATTTCCGGGACTTGACGTTTTTTC
>JAYJLV010000046.1:5670013-5683912 GCA_036873485.1 Torymus texanus | reverse complement strand
ATATATATATATATATATATATATGTATATATATTCCCCCACGATGGATCTGGGGGAAGGGGGGAGGTAAGAATCTTTTGCATTGGCATATAGGTATATATATATGTATAATGTGTATAAGAGAGCCGACGGCGATTTTCCAGCAGTCGCTCTCTAACTCTTTCTCTTTCTCTCTCTCCACTTTTCTTCTTCAACGGAGGATTTTGAACTATAAAGAGTGCGGAGGTAGCTCTCTTTTCAACTCTTGGGGGATATGTGAAGTTGGGGGTGGGTTTGGAAGGGAGGGCGGACATTGCCCAGAGATCTCGAGTATAAGAGCCAGCGCGCATTTCTTTGTTTCAGGTCCTGCCGCCCTGGAAGGCAGCCAAGTCCGGCAACATATCCTTTAAAATTCGCACGAACGAGCCCAACGGCTTGGTCATGTACTGCAGAAGCGGAGCCCTCAGTCGGGTATGTAGATCATCGTCGCCCATGCGCGCGCACGACCACTTCGAACTTTTTTTTATGATATATATATACAGAGAAAACTACTACTACTTTTTCTTCCTTTAGCCTCGATTGAAATGCAAAAAACGTCGACGAAATTGTCCGCAGAGAGAGAAAGAGGTTTTTCGCATTTCATGTTTCGTATATGTATATATATATATATTTCTCTGCGTGCGTACGCGTGCGTGAGTATGTGTATGTGTATACAAATACATACGCAAACGCTAACACGATTATCTCGCGTCCATGGGTGAGCGGGTCGCCGAGTGAGCGAGTGAATGAACTCGATTTTTATCGGAACGCGAACGTGTGCGAGTCTGTCCCTCGCTTTGTCGTCGACCGGATTTTTAAAATAACGCGCGGGTTGAGCTAGATTCTTTTGAAAATATATAAAAAAAAAAAAAAAAGAAAATCTCGTTCGCAAATTATTATCGTTCTAGCGGTATATATCCATATTTATATGTTTTTATTTTTCGTTCAAAGAATGTGGGACGTGCGTATATGTGTATATTTTCAGCTATAGAGATTATAATAACAAATTCTAAAACTCGGGGAAATTATATGCTCGCGCGCGCGTTCGTTGCGGTGTATATCTCTTATGACCTATTTAAAGTCACGTAGGTGGACTGCCACGGGGTAGGTGGGTTTTAATTCGAAGCACTAAAATAACATTATGAATGAGCGCGAGATGCAATTAAATATGCAATAGCCAAGCGCGGCAGCGTTATTTCACGTGCCATCGGTCTTAAACCCCGTTTCACCTGTGGACACCTGATATTTATTCGGTCGTTTGTTCTCTATACCATCGCGACCTCTCTATATAAACGATCGAATGACCTTATATCCTATACGCTCGAGTGTGAAAAAGCATCGCTCTTTGGTATGAGAGGTTTGGGAAAAAGTTCTCCTCTCTGCAATGTGAGATAATCCAAAAAAAAATTTTCGATTCTCTTTTGGATTCTATATTTCGTTGCTAAAAATTTTCCAAACTTCGATACATACCACAATTTCGATATGACTTTTGATATCAACTTTTTTATTATATTTTACCTATACGTACAACGTGGTCCAACCGTTTTTGCGGAATTCTCGGGAAATATTCCGTTTGACTGAACTTTGTGGAAATTCACATGTAATGGAACAATTCCAAGCACGTGTTTTACGTCATACAACTGCTCTGAAACTTCAGTTAAACGCGCGGTTTCCTGAAACGAACGATTTTACCGCGAACCACCCATAAAAAAAAAGAAATGACATACCAAGTGCACGTGAAATCTGCCCACCACATATAGACGGACCTATTCGCCTTCGAGATCCTTGGCGGCTACCTCTACCTACATCTGGACCTTGGCGAGGGTCCATTGAAGGCACGTGTATCCGAGGAACGCGTCGACGACGGGACGTGGCACGAGGTCTCGCTACGCCGTGTCGAGCGCGAGGGTCGAGTTGTCGTTGACGGCTCGACCTTCGAGTTCCGGCCACCGGGTAAGGACGATAACTGCAAGTATCAATGTTTTTGGTCTATTTATATATACAAAACGATCGCATCAACACCAGTAGTGTGGAATGACTAAATCAGCTCTCTCATATGTCATCTCTCTCACGTATCATCGAATTCTACGGCAAGTACATTTCTTTCATTTTTCGTTCATTCTTCCTCTCTCTATGTAACGGAGTCTTGTTGAAACGCACAACGTCGATCATATATATGCTGTGCGTATAATATGTGCCTACATGGAGAGCGGAGATGTCGATGAAACGTTGATGTGCAGCCGCACACATATTGTATTATACGTGTTTTTATAATATCATTAATTTATTTTTTCTCTTGTGTTTTTTCGTTGTCTTCAGTTTAATTGTTATATATTCTATATTTGTGTTTTTTATATTATATGTGTTTGCGAAGGCCAAAAGAAAAAAAAAATAGAGATAAGCATGCCAATCGGCTCACGACACTCTCGATGTGTTTTACGATGGAATTTAAAAGCGAGAGCTGGTGTTGTACGAAATCGAGATGTATCTATATGGTATACGCAGAAATGTTCATTAATAAAAGCGATGGAGAGAAAAGTCGATCGACTCGGCGGACAAATGCAAATCCGCTCGTTAACGATGACTTATGTATATCTCGATAATGAACGACCGAACGCGAGCCAGATTTTTACTGAAAAAAAAGAACGTCCGCTGGCCGATAGCGACTGAAAAATCGGACGAATTACACAAAAAGTCTAAATTAAACGGAATCTATAATGTATATAGTATACATATATATATTTCATTGGAATTCTCGAGTCGCCATCGACCTTTTTTTTTTTTGTTTTAGTTTCGTTTTTAACAAGCGTATGTATATACGGTATATACGTACGAGAAAGAACAATATTTTCACAATATATACACTTTCCTTTCAATAATACCTCTACTGAAAAGAGCATATATATCGGACTCGTCCGAAAAGAGAGCAGAGGATTGTGTATATCTGCGCACCTATATATATACGCGCAACGGTCGGTCGGTCATGTTCAGTTGACTTTTTGTATTGTTTAAATAGCGAATTCAGTTCTGCACTTTGCATTTGCCATTCATCTTCCAAAGTGTATTCAATACGGTACCAAAACCATTCTCCCTGCCGTCTACGCATACCCATATATACATCTATATATATATGCGTCTACGTAGACTAGCAGGTGCATACGCTGTGCACCCGAATAACCGAACCATTATTATCATGGAAGTAGTGGAAAACTCGTTGTTTTTGCACAAACAAACACAGACATTCAAATATACTAACACGCTCAGTCGGTGATGTAAATCTTATAACCTTATACAGTCGAGTTATGGGGAGACAGTTCGAGAACGGAAACCTCACCCCTTCCTTCTTGCGTACTATTTCATAGAGCTGGAAGATTCGCATCACCGACTCGACAACGAGATTAGCACACAAACACATATATATATATATACACAGCGCTTGACTTTGCGCTTTTCGCGCGTGGCATTGTCCGCTTTGAGCCGGTGATAAAGCAGCGGGTGCTCTCGAGTAAATTCTCAAACCCCCGCGTTCGCGCACGTAGAATATTCGGAAGCGCGCCCGACATAGTCCGAGCGGAAAGAGCTGCGCGAGGAGAGAGAGTGAGAGAGAGAGGACCGCCGGTACGACCACCGCGGCACTCATAATTCACAGTTACACGCTCGAGAAACGCTTATGCGGGGCGCCGAAGCGTTTTACTCGGGCCCCGGCCGCGCTATTTACCATCACTGCTACTATGCGTTCTGTATATATGTCTCTCTCTCTCTCTCTGGTGTGCTCTATAAATACGTCCATTTTGCTGGTTGACCCGCGGTCTCGTAGCTCTCTCTCACTCTCTCTTGTTCGCGGAGTGTACAACAATGTTTTGTCGGTTTCCTGAGTTGGTCCGCGTCGCGTCGATGCCACGTGGTGTGTGTGTGTATATATATATACACGCGTGATGTTAATCGTATATGTATATACAAATGTAGAGAGAGAAAGGGACGGAAGCGCGAAATTTTACGAACACACGAAGGTATAGCAAAATTTTCTCGCTAACTCGAAACAATACCGCAGCAATATAAGCTCAGCACGTGGAAGCAGCCATTTATATACGGGAAATATCCGCGCGCGTGTTCATTCTAGTGGTGGTGGTGGCAGTAGCGATGGCCACCTCTCTCTCTCTCTCTCTCTCTCTCTCTCTCTCTCTCTCTCTCTGGCAAATAGTCATCCCGCGCTTCGTTATACTCTCTCTCAGCGTTTCTCGCGAAGTCGCATTTGCATTTCGATTCGGACTCCGAGCTCACGCGCGTGAGCGTCGGTGGATTCTGTTTGCCTCCGCGCTTGGCAAACGAAAAGCAGTTAAACCAATCAAACGGAAAAATCAAGGAAAATCCAGCTGCTGCTACTGCCTGTGGCTGGTAGCTCTGGTTGGCTTTTAGAAGCTTGACTTCGCTCCGCGCGTTCGGAAAAATCAATCTATTGGTTATTTGACTATATACTTGGCCGGAGGTGCGGTAGCGGTGGAGAGTTTAAAAAACACGTTAAACTACTCAACGCGCGATATTCCGGCGAGTTAGAAATGAGCAAATATTGGTGAAACGCCGATTGAATTTCTCTCTCTCTCGAGAGAGAGAGAGAGAGAGAGAGAGAGAGAGAGAGAGAGAGAGAGAAAGAGAGAGCGAGAGAGTGATGCCACCGCGCTATACCTATATATACTTATTACTCGCGTACCGAGATTCGTTCCGAGGAATTAAGTGTGCATTATAGCGTGTATAAACGAATAATAAAGAACCGATTGCACGTCGTGTTTATCATATTTATGTATACATACGAGCGAGTATCGCGCATATATATCGCATAGTTGTTTTCTTTCCTGCTTTTGCGAGCTTGACTAATTGTTTGCGTGATTTGGATTTGGGCTCAGGTGATGCTACCCAGCTAGACCTGGACGGATTGCTGTACATCGGAGGTGTTGGCGCACCGTTTGCTCCTCTTACCGTACCACCGGTACTTTGGACGGGTAGTCTGCGGCAGGGATACGTCGGCTGTATGAGGGATCTTGTCATCGATGGCCAGCCCGTGGATATTGCAGGATACGCGCAGCAACAGGATTCAGGTGAGTGAGAGATTAAAAGAAAAATATGTAAGAATAAGAGAATTTAGAAAAGAAAAAGATGGTTGTTTATGCCGACTGTACAATGTCGGTAAGATAGGGATTGGGAAAAAAAATTGACTAAAATTATTGTTGACGTATTTTAATTATTATAAATATATTTTAAAGTTAATCTTTGGGGCGTGGGTCAAAATTCAGAACTGCCAACACTCCAAAGTGATTGTAAGAACGAATATTAACGATTAACTTGAATAATAGAAGATTTCAAATCTTTATGAAAGAGAATACGTTTTTAGATGAAAAATTCAGATACAAATGAAAACAACAATAAAATAAGAAATATGAAAACAGATTTCTATTCGATAAGAAAGAAACGATAATATTACAGAAAATAAAATTAAAAAATAAAAGTGTATTAAAAAATATTGTGTAAATAACAATAAAACAATAGAGCAGAAATATGAAAAGATTAAATTTAGTAACTCTAGTAGTCGATCACGTATACCCGAGAATGCTTTCGCCGACAGGTAGAAATTCTGAAAATGCTGTTCAATAAATCAAAATATAGAAAATATTTCTCATGATGGAACAAAACTAAATGAAATAAAGAAAGAAATGTTTTAAATTGAAAAACTTAGTTATACATTAAATATCCGAAGTATATATTTTTGAAATAGATCAAAATTTTGAAAATATGTAATATTAAATAAAAAAAAATTTTCAAATTATATTTTGGAAGTCTAATTCATTCATTATTCTATCAATCTAAGAAAGAATATTTCTAAGTTTCGATGTATTAAAATAAAATAAGATATAACACACATTTTTTGTTCTGAAATTTCATATTTTATAGTAATTTTTATACCTGGGTTGTATAAACTAAGAAATTATAAATAAATTAGAGTATCAGTAACGTTCATATTTAATATATTAAACTCTTGTAACATTTAATTACTATTAGTTAATTCAATGTTCTACAGTTATCTCGTTTTTAGTATAATAATCAGTTTGTGAAATTAATTTTCATTTTATAACTTATTCTGTAATCTAAATCATTATAAAAATAGTTATCTACAATATCGGGAAAAAGGTAATATCAAAAATAATATTCTAATTCTATTTTTATCAGAGTTTACTTTTTTGGAATTTAGATCATCTTTTTTTAAAGCTTTTCCAATCTGTTACTTTACGAGAAAAAGATATGATTTTTTTCCAAACTGTCTGTAATTTTAATTAAACAATGGTAGCACAGTGCATTTACAATGTCAATACATCAAATCTATTAATTGACACCAATTGTGTAACCAATTGTGACTTTTGTTGACATTTTTCCGTTAATGTTTAATTCAAAGTGATAATAATCTTTATTTTACAATCGATTAATAAGTGTAAAAAATTTTTAACAGCTCTGTTAATATGTGAATTGCTCTCGTATTTAAAATAAAAAGAACTCAAAATAAATGAACGTCATATATCACTGTGTGATCCGTGGCTATAAATAATAAAAACACTCGTAAATTTCAAAAAGCCAAATTTACTAGACACATGTCCGTAAAACTTTATAGAGGAGTGTAAATAATTTAATCGACCGGGTTCTCGCTAAAAAATCACAACTCTTGACAGATAAAGTAGATTCCTGCACCGAATGGTAATATCTTTTTTTTATTGCGAATGTCTCGTGTGAACATCATGTCGTTTTCGCAGGTAAATTTTTTAAATATTACAAACCATCCTTGTTACTTATAATTTGTAAAATAACGTGAAATTCTAATTAAAAAAAATCATTTACGTCACACACAAACTTTATCGCTCACTTAATCATTTAAATCTACTATTTAAAATAACCAATATCGTAATAAATAAAAGTATTCTCACATTTTCACAAATAAATACAGTCGAAATCTTGCAAATCATTCAATATCTCATAAAAAAAAAATTATTTATCCGCGTAAATGTAAAAATGACCGACTTAACATACAATTAATCAATACTGAGTATAAAAAGTTCCCAAGAATCGAATAATAAAGAAAAAAAAATTTCGCTGCGGACAGGATTCGAACCTGTGCGGGCATAGCCCATCAGATTTCGAGTCTGACTCCTTAACCACTCGGACACCGCAGCTGTGACGGTAGGTAGCGCTCGCCGCCGGCGCAGCTCTCTGGCGCTGCTCTCGAACGCTTCTCGCGTGCGCCTGTACTTCTACTGTACACTCGGTGTATATACGTATATATAACTATATATATACCGACACTAGACCCCCTGTACTTATATAACTATATATATACTCACGTAGTCGTGCGCAAGGCGCGGGCGAACACGACACGGCGCGCGTATATATATATACGTATATACAATAGCATTTGATTGTACATACGGTGGTTGTGACGTGGCTGGTATGTGTATGTATGTTTTCAGGCGCCGTGCGTCCAGCCTGTCACGTCCAGGGTCCACACTGTTCGTCGCAACCGTGCATGCACTCGGGCCACTGCGTCGAGGGTTGGAATAGGTTCCATTGCGATTGCACTGGCACACCGTTCACCGGTGCTACCTGCGGCAAGGGTAAGCATCAACTAACCGCAGCTTTTGTTTTATTTTTTATTTAAGCTTTATATATATATATATACAACAACGACAAAAGCTTTTGTTTAATAAACGGATGAATAACGATGTCGGGTGCGGGGTTGGATGTTTGGTACAGATGCGTCGACGTTGTACGTGAACGGTTCGCAGCAGATGACGGCACTGATGCCAGAGGACTCGAAGACCCAAGCAGAGGAGGTAGTCATGAGGTTCAAGACGACGAAACCCAGGGGATTGTTACTGGCGACGAGTCTGGAGAATAGCGTCGATCGGCTGCAGATATCGCTCGAGGGCGGTAGTGCCAAGGCTCTCATACACATCGACCATCAGGAGAGGGTAAGACCGTCTTCTATATATATATATATATATATATATATATAATACATTTCACTAAACACAAAGGATTTCCCGGGAATAATGAGGAAGCAAACAAGAAGGATATCACAGCTCTGTCCGTTAGCGTGTATATAAAACACTCTACTCCGCGCGTGAGCTTGCGAGAGAGTATATATATATATATATAACGTTAGGAAAGCTCAGGAAGAGAGTAGTAGGAAGGAGAACATTAGCGGTCGCGGGACCCTCTCCGATGTTCTCTCCCTCTCCCGCTCTCTCTCGTATACGCCGAGTAATTTGCGAGAATGTTTCAATCTTGCTACACGGAAGCCCGATAATTGAACGGAATAATTAATACGGGAATGCACTATCGCGATTAGTACCTCTCGTGCGGACTCTCTACGCTGAACGTGTATGTATGTGTCTATATACATATATATATGTATACGTGTGTATGGTTGGCGGCTGGCTCGTGTCTGGCGAACCGACGCTAAACCGCTTCTCTGCAGCAGCAGTAGCAGCTAGCGTGGGCATAAGCGTGCATTATACGCGCGCCTACTACCACCCTAAACGTCTCTATATACTTGTATAATACGCAAGTGGATCGTTATTTTGATTTCGTGCCGGTTAGACCTACTCTCACTCCCTTGGCCTACATCCGGCGATAATTTCGGTCCAACCTGACGCGGAAGCTCTGAGTAGAAGAAGAAGAAGAAGAAGAAGAGTCTGCGGGAGTTGAAATTGAAAAAGAAGAAGGAAGAAAAGCAGCAGCAGCAGCAGTGGTACTGCAGTGCCGCAGCGCACCGAAGCTACGTGACGCAAATCGAAAAGAGCTTTCTCGCGAGTGAGAGAGCGAACCGCACACGTCGCGGATATTTATCAGGCTCCAAGCCCAGCAGTAGCAGTAGGGAACAAAGGGCCGATTGTTTGTCCGACACACGCGCGCACGGGGGGGGGACGATAAGCGCGTTTAGGCGCAAGTTTATATGGAGGGAGTGAGAGAGACCACGAGGTATATATATATAGCAAACCTGGCTAATGAGCAGCGTGCCACGGTGGTTCAGGGCTTGAATTTATCGCTCGCCCCGCACGTGTATTGTCCCCTACGCGTGTGCGAAAGAGTATATGCGAGCGGCTATCGCAAGCGAGTGTATTATAGACTCGCGACGCGATTGAACCCCTATGAATACATCCGCGTGTGTGTGTGTGTGTGTATCGGATATCGCTGCGGTGGTGAGATAGACATGAACGCGTGCGATGTGGGTATATAATAGCATGGGACGTTATTTTCGATACTGGGTAATATGTACATGGATGTATATAGTGAGAGAGACAATTTTGTGTATATCGGTCCCTGCAGCAACGTTTTTTTTTTATAGGATGAGGGAGGAGGGAGTTAATAACGATCTTCACGTGTATATGTGTATGTATATGCGCAGGTGACCGCAATTATTATTCATCGACCGGTCTCTAAATCCTAAATTAATTGTAAATCCTGCGCTCTCTCTCTCAGGCGATAATCATTGCGCGAATTAACACTCATTTCGCCGAATCGAACGAGAGAGCGGTATACGTAAAGTACCGTTCGTTATATTCACATTCGTTCTCTCTCTCTCTCTCTCGTCCTCGATAATTTAATTGTGTCGCGCCAGTATATACACGTGGACGCGTATTTTGTCCGATTCATTCCGCTGATTATTAGTGCGAAAAGCTAACCCACTGCGTGCCTGTGTGGTGGTGTACACTTTATAATGCTCTTCGGGAATTCCATAATCCAAACATTATGCGTATATGCTGGCAATGTATAAATGTGTGTATGTATGTGCATAATAACGTTTCGATGATTTTCCAGGTGATCGTCGCTGGCCAGGGTCTGAACGATGACATGTGGCATACGTTGAGGTTCACGAGACGCGCAAATTCCATCAAGTTTCAGGTTGACGACGAAGAGGCGATCAAAGGTAATAAAATAAGGTGGTTCTTTATGCATGGTAGTGTTATTGTTGTTTTTTTAGGAAATGTTGGAATGTAATGGGATATGAAAGATTGGATTGGTAAGCGTTGATCGGTGAATTAATGATTGTCGCGCATTAAGCGATGATTTGTTTATAATACAAATATGCTGCAGAACTGCGTATAAATATTTGAGCGATATGCGGACGGGCAAAAGTAATTATCGAACGGCTATAATGGAGGCATTAATGGAAATTGATAAAATTTATAGTTCATAATTCATGTGTCAAATGTGTAATTACTTTTCCTGTAAACAGAGTGCGCGGAATATGGTGTAGAGTAGTTGGTGCGGCGCTTCTAGTACTGGAATAATAAAATCGTTGCTAGTTTTGAAGTTTCAAACTCCGCACGCAGGAAACTTTGTTTATACATACATATAGACATACACACATACACACACACACACACACACACACACACACACACACACACACACACACACACAGAGACACGAGTAATTTTATCGCTAGTTTTGGGGTTGAGGAAATCGTTAATTTTCCTGCGATAGAGTCATTTGCCGTCTGGCGTGCGGAAAACTTTTTGTTATATACTCGTACCAAGTACGTCTAATTAAACGCGCAAACTACATATATAATACCGTTTCTCCCAATCATACATATTGAACTTTTTACTTATACACTCGCAACATGGAAATACATAACAATAAGCTGTTTCGAAATTTCCCTCCCAACTATCAAAACTCAATATGCAGGATCGAGGAAAGTTTAGATTACAGTTCGCACCGACATCGTACAAATGATATTCATAGCCATAGGGTACGTATATATACATACAGCTATATATACGAAAAGGTACAACCGATTAATCACAGCAATGGGCTTGCCTACACACGATCTCTCTCTTTCCTTGTACTTCAATTTGTACGCAAAAGAGTGAACTTCGTGCAAAAGAAAAAACATCGCATTTGCTTCGGGAACGAAGTCATAGCATGCACCGAGTGTTACTTATATATATATATATATATACAACAACTGCGTCAACTTTCTACGAATCGTGAAATTTCTCTAGCGGCGCGTGTTCAAGTTTAGATTGAGCCAACGGCAGTGGCGGCGACAAAAGCGCTTATACGCACGAGAGTGGGAATGAGGTAAAAGAAGAAGAAAAAAAACGACGAACTTTAATATCCTCGCGGGAAAGGCGCTTCCGATTGCTTTTTAATTGACAAAGAAAAGCTAGAAGGGATGGAGGCGTTCTTGTGTCCGCCTTCGTCGCTTAAAACAGATCCGACGCGACGCGTCTATTATCTCTTTCTCTCACTCTCTTACTCTCGGCGCAGGGATATAACCTGGATTACGGTGCGGAGAAACGAATAGCCGTATAACCAAGCGGCTAGTGGCTTTATCTGCGGGGGTAAAAAAGAACGAGAGAGAGAGAGAGAGAGAGAGAGAGAGAGAAAGTGAGAAAGTGAAAGAATCGTCGCGAGAGTATATACCAAATTGGCTTAATGCACATAGGACGGGCCTCGCAAGAGATTTATTGCCGGGGATTTTCGGCCGATAAGCGCTTTCTTATTACCCTCCCCCCCTTCCGTGAGTTCCCTGGAAAATATGCTTCGATTGATTAGATATGCGCGCCACATTTAGTATATCTATATACGTATAACGTCGACCTCGATTCACGATTATTTTTACACGTACATACACATATATCTATGATTAGTGTCAAGTCGATGTGTCTTATATATATACACACATCGATTGCAACAAAGTTTTCACCTTACGCGGACAAAATTTCTGTTTACGAAAGTTATACTACTCCATGTGGCACATTCACATAAAAAGTATTTCGCGGATGTAAGCACTGTACTATACTACTATACGGGTACGCGATATAACTCGTAAAAATTTTTACAACTTTATCTCGCGCGTTCGCGTTATAAATGCTAAAGTTATATAAGAGAACGATTTCCCATTATACTCGCGCGTACCCGGCTCTTTCTCTGTGAAGCTTTTTGATCGATTGCCCCCGTAATGCTCGGATAAATTTCAACGCGCCGGCACAAAAGCGTTCGTTCGTTCGTTCGCGCGCGCGCCTGCCTGCCTGTCTGTCTTTCATTCGCTCGATAATTGTGGCGCGAGGGGAGCAGCAGTAGTACGGCGCGTGAAAGAAAGAAAGAAAGAAAGAAAGAAAGAAAGAAAGAAAGAATGAAAGAAAGAAAGAAAGAAAGAAAGGGAAAAAGGGTACAAGCGCAGTCGATGTAGGCGTAAGCTGGAAAATATGAGAGTTTAAGCGATAGGCGTTGTATTAAAGAGAAGAGGCGTGCGCGCAGTAGCAGTAGTAGTACTACGTGGCAAACTTCCAATTTCTCTCTCATCCCACCCTCTTCACTCGTAGTCCTTTCAATTCCCTCAATGCGCGCATCACCTTTACACACATATATATATATGTATACACAGAGACGCGCGTGCGAAAAGTGCCTCCTTCGCGAAATGAGAAAAGACTCCTCCCAACGCTCTCTCGGCACTCAATGCGAATGAATCGCATGACGCCTCAGGTCCGATAAGCTGCTGCTGCTGCTACTACTTCCTCTTCTCCAAAAAACTCGATACAAGCAACAGTATATACATATATATAATAACCAATGAGAACGATGAGACTTGTGCGCGCGCGCGCGTGTATAGGCCACAATATCGCTGTATAATACGACGGCCGGTTTGCTCCCCATATACAGAGAGAAGGGATGAGCATTAAACTGACGGTCCGCGGCTTGGCTATACACCGCCAATATTGAGTTAGCGCGAACGCGAGCGCAGCCGAAATTACTCGCTCGTACCTCTCTCTCTCTCTCTCTCTCTCTCGTTGTCCATCGAAGCGATATAGGCACGGGCCCTAGATTCAATCTCCGCGATAGAGAGAGATAATTGCAAGCGAACTTGGCCGCGACTTTCGCCGCGGGCCGACTACGCGTACGGCTCGTTGCGTGCATAGAGGAAGAGAAGCACTGTAAGCTGCTGTACAGTGTATGTATGTGTGTGCGTGCTACCCCGTTGTCTCTCGACAAACACGCTTTCACAATGGCAAATTGCGATAGAGAGAAGCAGGCATGCTAGTACCTACCCACACACATAGACACACACACAGATACTGCAGTAGAGCCGACTGACAATGAGCCGTGGGCCAATATCGACGGCCAATCAAACGATTCGGCTCTTCGGTCTGATTAGACCCAACGTACGCGTGATGCACGAGTTTGTGTGTGTGTGTGTGTGTGTGTGTGTGTGTGTGTGTGTGTATGTATATATGGATGCGTGTTTGTATGTGTGTGTGTGCGTAGTTACGCAGCTGCGTGTATTGTACTACAGTATATATATATGTATATATGTATCATGGACTTTGACTTGCAGCTGAGGCAACTTTCGGTGAGAAGAACATCCTAGAGTTTCGTACACTTCATGTCGGTGGTTATCTACACTCCGGTGAGGAGATACCACATTTCGTTGGTCAGCTGCAGCAGATCTGGTTCAATGGATATCCTTACTTGGAAATAGCACGGAGCGCGGGTACGCATCAAACTGCCCATCAGGGCCTTACGCCGATAATACGTGTCACGGGGAAGTTCGGAAAGAGGAATCATCCGGTACATCACCCGGTTACCTTCACGTCCAAGCATACCTACGTTGGGTTACCTGTGCTCAAGGCCTATGTCGAGACCAATATCTACTTTCAGGTGGGTACATATATATACTTGGTTTACGAAAAATTTCGCATTCGTATAGAAGGTGTAGGTATTGGATTGCTCGGGAAGATGAGGCAGACCTTGAGTGTATACGAGGGTCGTTTGAAAAGTCCGTGCAAAGTCAGAGAGATGGCACTACTGGCGCGTATCGCGGTTATGTTTAGT
>JAYJLV010000046.1:5651847-5668787 GCA_036873485.1 Torymus texanus | reverse complement strand
TATGTTGAAAAATAAAAAAGGTTTAATACAAACAATTAAGTAGTATTTATTTTTGCACGGACTTTTCAAACGACCCTAGCTCGTAACGAGGGGGTTTGTGTATTACCAACCGGGGACTGGTTGCCACACGCGATCGCTAGTTATGACCGGCATTAACTTGTCTCCTGCTTGAGGTTATTGACTATTATAATATTTAACGATGCTCTACTTGTGTGGATATATATATATATATATATACACACACACACACACACACGTGAGCTTGCGGTTATACGCATATATAACGTGCGTCTGGTCTATTGTCGAGCGTTAATGGAGGATAGGGGGGATTATACTTTTTGAAAGGCTAATTCGCACTTAAACTTACGGTTTCATACCGATCGTATAACATTATAGCTTTAACACGTACAATACGGAAAAGGAGGTTATAATTGGCAGGTTATTATCTTTGCAATTTTAATTAAGAACAAAAAAAAGTTAATCATAATAATATCTAAAGCGTAATGGAATTTTTGAGACCCTTCAACAAAGAAACAATGTATATGTATAGTTGACGAGCATAACATTATAACGAGGTACGGCAAGAAGCTCGGGTTCGCGTTAGCATAATGAATGGCAGCAGTTTCCAAAATCAATGAATTCGCTATTGTAGGAAATGCGACGCGGTTGTTACCCTTCGCGTTCGCGCCTTCATCGTTGGAAAACTCGATTCATATAGAGGCACGCCGCGGCGGCTGTACGATGAAATTTGCGCTCGAGACAGTTTGCAAGGAGTTGCCGTTGCACGCGGTAATCGAAGCGGCGCGCGAGCGCTTGACTTTCAGCTTTGTCGCGGGAAGTTATACCTGAGCAAAGTGCACGCAATTAGGCCACGCATTCCCGCGAATCCGACGACGGAATTAAAGACGCCGCGCGAATATCTTTATAATTACGCGAAACTTTACTGATGATGTTTTAACTTTAGTAATTTCCTTAACCCTCTTCAAGTTCCAATATATATATATATACACATTTCTGGTACGCTGTAAACCTTTTTACATAAGATAATACGGATTATACACTCGCCTCTCGTTTCCTTTACCTTATTAAATTCAGAGTAAATATTAAAGCCGCGAGACTGCGCTCGCTTCCGTACCTATTATTCTAATGCCGTCTGCATAAATCATCGGATTCGCGGAAAACTTTTTAATGAATAAATTAAACGACGATTGCGTATACCGCCACGACAGTTCCTACCTTTTCCTAATTGAAGATATAATATATCCTCGTCATTGTTATTATTATTATTATTACTGTCAAAAACTTATGTGTTATGGTAATTTTGGTTTGCAGTTCAAGACGCGTGAAGCGAACGGCCTGATCCTGTACAATGCTGGTCGCGAGCGCGACTTCATCGCTGTGGAACTCTTCAACGGACACATTCACTACGTGTTCGACCTAGGCGATGGTCCTGTGAGATTGCGTGACAGTACGAAAACACGGCTGAACGATGGCAAGTGGCATGCCGTCAGTATCGCTCGGCCTGCGTCCAAGAGGCATACACTAGCTGTCGACGATCACGTCGCCGTTGTCAATAGTCCCGGAAACAATGAGAACCTGGATTTGGATGGCATTCTTTTCATTGGTTAATAAAAGTGTTGTTTTATATTGTATTTGGTCTTGGCGAGTGGTGAAAAATGTTAAGAGAGAGGCATATTAAGGTTGGGAGTATTGTTAATTTGAGTGAAGTATCATTTCATTTTGAAGGCATATGAAAATGGGTCATAATATTAGATTTTTTTTTAAACTAGAAGAAGTATTAACATGACATTCTTAATTTATATAGCCATTTTGTTTGAAAAATATTTTCTCATATTTCTCATTTTCTGTATGAAATTTTTTACATATAAAATAAAAAGATATGTTGAGAGATATTATACCTCTCTGCAATGTCTGAAACTACAGTTTCAAAAAGATTTCATATTCAGGTGAATAACTGACATAAAGTAAAATGAATTTAATTTTTAATAAAATTTGTAATGCTTTCACTGTTTCTTAGTTCACGCAATAGTTATGAACACCTACAATAAACTATAAAGATTACAAAGCAATCAGATCAATAGATTTTCATGAATCACGCGAACGTATTGTTTAATGTTTTTGAATTCAGAAAATTGGGGAACACGTCATGTCATATAACTCTATTCAATAGGAGGTGCGTCATGCAATCCTCAAATGAATTCTCTTATGTTGCTGTGGACTCTCGATTAACTGATAAATCTACTTTTGATCTCTGAAGATTAAAGCAGCGTATTGTGGTTAATCGATCGTATCTAATTGTCATCCCGCATGTCAACGAATCCCATCACTTCTTTATTAATTTTAATATCCAGGATCTGGATGATTTTAATGAATATTATTCATAGTTTTATTTTAGCATATAGTTATTAAATTTGGCACACAAAAGAAAGCCCATAAAACTACAAAACCAATTAATTCGCTGTAAACCAACTTTTTCGTTTATAATTTTCTATAGTTTTGCTGCTGAAACACTGGCTAACATTTTTATCCCGTTCTATACTATCTAGATTGCTATACAATAATTTTTAAGGAGATAGATTTAGTTTTTAATAACAATCCTATCCATTTTTACAAAAAAAAATAACAAAAGATTTTATAACCATTGCTATATTTTTGGTTGGAAATTTCTTAACTCAAATTTATTTACGCTAAAACCTTCGCGATGATATAAAATTCTATTTATAAAAGCAAACCTTGAGAAAAAAATAGAACTACATTTTTTAATATGTCAACTTATAGAAAATACAATAAAAAATAGATTTCAGAAAACCACAAAGTAATATGATGTCTTAATGTATTTGTGTCACATTCGTAAAAGCTTGGGCTTTAAATATAGTGATATTTTTAATAAAGTTTCTGCTATTTTTATTGGATTATATAGAATTGAAAAGTTTAAATTAAATTATGCTGACATACAAAAAATATATTAAATGAGGTTGATGGAATCGTAACAAAATGGATGAATTTCCTTACAATCACATTTTCACAAAAGCTTTTAATATAGATACTAAAATTATGTTCATTAAATTTATTTTACAACGTTTGGTTTTACTGAGAAATTTTACCTAAACGGACACAAATTATTTAAAATTTACATTTTAAAAATGAAACTGAATACATATTTCCGCGAAGACCAAATTAAATTAAAGCAATAATATTTTTATATTATAACATGTATTATTTAAACTTTCAGGTGGCGTGGAAAAAGCACAATATTCACTACTGCCAAAGCCTATTGTTAGTCGACACGGTTTCGAGGGATGCTTAGCATCCTTGGACCTCAGCGGTGAGAGTCCGGATCTCATATCAGACGCCGTCGTACCAAGTTCCTTAGTAGAATCAGGATGTGATGCCTACGCGAATCTTCATCCGGGTAAAAAGTGTACGCACGACATGTGCTCGAATCACGGAACTTGTGTTCAGCAAAGGAATAGTTATATGTGCGATTGTGATATGACTAGTTTTTCTGGGCCAACGTGCGCTGACGGTATTATGAAATTTTTATTGTTTTGTTTTTTATTTTATTAAGCGATTATTAGTATAGATAATTATTGTTGTTGTGGACTTTTTACAGAAGCCGTTTCTTACGAGTTTGGCGGTAGCCCTGGGCTTATAACGTATACGTTTCCACCTGACAGAAGGCCAGAACTGAGGCGGGATACGTTAGCCGTGGGATTCATAACAACAGTGAGCGATGCTGTGTTACTACGGATAGAATCTTCATCGAGTAACGACTACCTTGAGATTGAAATCGTAATGAATTCTTCTTTTATTTTGCACATTTCAATGGAGAACACTTTTCAAAAGAAATATTTTTATTGTAGGTGGAAGGGAACGTTTTTGCTGTGTATAACATGGGAACTGTCGACCATCCAATTGGTGAAATAGGCGTGAAAGTGAACGATAATCAGTATCACGTTATCAGATTCACAAGAAGCGGAGCCAATAGTACACTACAAGTCGACGATTATAATTTACAGTCGAACCATCCTAAAGGTACGTTTTAATTTGTTTTAACGATAAACTTTTCATATTTTATGAAAACACACTGCAAATATCGTATCACTGTTACACAATGAGATCTTGAACGACGATGAAATTTCCCTACGGAGAAGTTAGTACACAATTCGATTGCTCTGTTGTATATTGATGTTACTCATTCGAGGGGCATCAAGCAACTGACTAGCTGGGGTAAGGTTTACCCTGCCTTGTATGTGCTCGGCAACGGGATGCCAAACAAGTTTCGTCTGAGCTAACGCAATTGGTCGGTTCTCGGGTCGCAGGGCGGAGCTTACTTATGCCTTTCATTGGCAGGGAGTTTGAAATACCGTTATGTTGAATGAGATATAATTTACGTTTTCGAAATTGCTTTTAGAATATGTAACGTTGAATACATTTTTTATATTGAATTGAATGAATAACATTTGTTGCATCGGTGGTAATATAATATACTGGTTTGTAATGTTCATTAAAATAATTATCACGTGCATAACTTTTATTGAAAAATTATACGTATAGAATTTATTTTTCCATAGAGTATTTAAAAACGTATAAGTAACTCTAATTTATAAAACTTCCATTTTCGTACTTTCAAGAAGATGAAAATAGTACTGAAAATCTAAAAATACCAATCAAAACATATTGATTAATAAAATCATTTAAATAAATATAGAAATGATACCAAGTAAATAATTAAAATGTTTATCGCAATCGATTTTATTAAAAAAAAAATTACATATTTTTTCGTTTCATATTTTCAGCAACACGTTTAAAGTATAAGAAATCTTTTTCGTAATTTTATAAAATGGCCGTATATTTCTATAAAAAAAAATTGTAGAATATAGTCGAAACTGAAATCTGGGGTAAGAATTTTCTCCGTGGAAAATCCTCATTTCCCGCTCATCTATTTCTAGTCTCCTAATAGAGAAAAGTCTTGAAGTGGTCGGAAAAATTGACCTGCATACGAGCTCTAACCGAAGGGTCGTAGTCAAAATTTTTTTTATCCACCAACTAACTCGCCTATCCTACAGTCCTAATACTGTCCAAGACGTTAATCCACTTGGTTTCATTTTCAACTTATACTTAAGACGCTAAAGTGAGAAAAGAAGAATTAAAAGAACCTGCTAACGCCTTAAGAAATTATAATAACGCCACTTAGCACTACTCCTAATTAATACGCCTCGAGTGGCTCTTGTATACGACTAACAAAGAAAAATCAAGATGGAAATGCCAAGGATGAAAACAGAAAGAGACCGACTTATATACATGCCCCAAGCGGATGCGTGAAAGAGTCCCACCAGCGCGCAGGTATAGAGCAAGCTATAGCGTAGCAGGTAGCGGGGCCCAACGAGAGAGAAACGCGCCGCCGCATGCGGTCCGCTCGCTCGCACATAATACCGGTTTTCTCAATACACACACAAAGACACCACACACACACACACACACACACATGTGTGCGAGACCGAAGAGAAGGGACAACCAGAGGGGCCTCATCGCCGGCTCTTCGTTGCTCATGTGGCCCTGCCACTCGTAGGGGATTTCTCGATCTTCTCCTACGTAATCCCATAGCAAGTTTGCCGTTTCTAGCCAACATTCTTTTCTAGGAGGAATGCGCTTGCCTGCCTCCTCTCTGCTCCCCCACTGCTCTCTTGCTCCCCCTCTCAACGGCCTCTCGTTCTCGCTCTCTTTCCCACTTGTGTGAGCGTAATGTACGCTTTTCCTCTCTCTCTCCCTCGCGAACTGGTGGAACTTCTGTTTACGCAGCACGACCGCATGTTAACTGTGCCTCCTCCCCCGTGTACTGGAGGAAAAGTTGCACTTGCTCCTTTATTTTCTTTTTCTCGATTCCCTGACGTTTTTCTATGGTATGTACGTGTGTGTTTGTAACTTGTCTGCGGTCTCTAATATTTGCTGTCTTTTTTTTACAGTTTTTTACTCGATCATTTATCATTTATAATGATAAAATTAGTATAATTGTTGTTTAAATATGTGTTAAAAAGTACATTATCGTTAGCATAATCCTCATAATTATTTCATGAAATGATAATTAAAAAATAAAAAAAAATCCGGATTCGAACATCATGTCAAACTAGAATTTACAAATCAACGTGACAAAAAAAAAACTGAAGTAACTGAATGACAGGAAATCGAACAAATTTAAAAGTAAAATAATTTTTACCTTAATTATCGAAACAATGGTACCGTAGCACGTGAATTCGCTATTACACATCGAAGCAAATGAAAATTGACGATGAGTATTGTTAGAAATAGCAAAGGCAAGGAATAAACTATGAGTTACATTGATTGCATAGCTCGAGCGTCGCTTGATGAAGGACTCGCCTCGTAAGTACATGATGAATCTAATTTGATTCAATTAGAATACATTTGCCTGGTTAAAAGTTCCTAGCTCCGCGATCGCATATTAGCCTGATAACTAAATTTATCAAATTATGCGTGGCTGAGAGAGGAGCCCGATAATTCTATAGAGCCATAAAGGAGCATCCTTATTATATACTCAGAGATGGAGGGGGGATGAGCATTGTGAATGGCACGCGACCAGATGTGTGTGTTGTATGTGCGGCGGGGGATCGACCCTAACAAATTTCGGTTAGGCGGAGGAGGGCCAGTCGCAGGAGAGCAAGAATCCTGCTCCTTGCAACTCATGTTAACCTGCGCAGGTCACACTACTTTATTCAGATTTTTAACCCTTCCTCCGAACGGTACGAACGCCTTGAATACATAATTATCTTGCTGCTGAGTGTGTCCTGTTGTACTTTTATTTAAATTTTTGTTTTCTTTGTTCTGATGGCCAGTATTTTATTACGGTATTATTTGTTTATTTAACCAGTTATATTAAACGGTTGTCATTTAAAAGTAATACTGTTTTATAAATAATAATAGAAATATGTAAACAATTATTTTGTTTAATAACAGTCAAGTCGTAATATTTGCATGAATTAGTATGAAAAAAGTAAAAAAATTGATTTTTATTGTTATTGAAAGTAACTGCGTTATTATTCCACCTTGCACAGGCATCTTATCGTTCTCCAGCGATCTGAATTTTAATATCTTGGAACACATTAAAATAATAAGTTACACCTATGAAGTCATGTTATCCTAGTAGCGACGAAGCGTTTCTCAGCTGAGATTTAGTAACCCTTTGATAATATCGTGACACTCAAATCAGAAATGTCAATCTATCTGCTAATAACATACAGCAGTATTGTCGCTTATGACGTATTGATCCAAGTAACAAGACAAATTAATTTGTTTATCTAACATCTAATCCCGAAAACCCAAGTATATACCGTATATAGGTTACCTAATACCGTGCGCATTGCCATGATCTGCTTTTACTATTTCCCCTGCATTATATTTCGCCTCTTACATTACTTGCTACCCGGATAATTTTATGGCCTTGCTAAAATACTTTCAGAAAAGATCCTCTTATGTTTTTCTAATCATGCGCAAATACCATTCCGCTCGTTCAGGCGAACCTCGGCTGCGTCGGTTCCGTTTCTCATTCCCACAATCATAATCTATTTTGTTCATTATTTTCATGGTAACGTGAATTTTCAGATAATTCGTACACAAATTTACTTTTGCATAAACAACACAATTCAACAATATTTTTCGCATTACAGCATAAAGTTGATAAATAACAAAAAAAAGATAAAAAAAAGTTTAACTTCTCAATTACCATCAACTTTAACGAACGACCGTCACTGTAAAGTAAAGCACTTTCGTTTACAATACAACTCTGCGCGCACGCGTGTGGGAAATGTTGCAAAGTATTATTAAGCAAAGGCCCTGAAAAGGTAATAATAGTAAACGCAGAAAGTATAGAGAAGCGCGCGTATGCACCACCGTAGCGTGCGAGTCTACGCAATACGAACTTCCTACTACCCTGTTCTGTAGAAATTTGAGAGCGTTAGAAACTCTCTAACCCTTTCGATAGGAAAACAGCGGGTTGCAGTTTACACGGCGCTTGCTCTCTCACCTAACTCGATCATTGGTTCGCGAGTGAGATTTTTGCTTTACTCCTTTCCCTTTCGTACAACATATGTGGTGTGCTCATATGAGTAAATACTTACGTAAAGGTCGCGGCTTCCCTTTTTCGGGGTCACGTGTGGCCTGTAACCCGTCGGATTCCTCTTCCTGCTTTCTACTGCTCTGCTTCATGTGTGGAAGATTACTTGTCCTCAAGCCTCGATATTCTCACGCGTGTCGGTTCCCAAGAATTACGTTACCTTTTTTTTTCGTTACAAATGGCTCGGGGTTTTTTTACTATAAATTTGGAATGTACGTTGCATGCGGGGATTTTTTTACTGTACTGTTCTTTTTATTGATTATCATTGTTCGACTGTATAATTTTAGACAGCGCTGAGATGCGATATAAAATTTTTATTGATTATTTTACTTATGTGGCCTTCAGCTAATTAAAGACTGACATTGTTCATGAAAAAAGTGAACTTTGTACTGAGTTAAAGTTTAACAAGATAATTTCATTTTCATACCTACCGGGGATTGGTTTTTATTGTACTAAAATAATAATAGTTTGTCATTTATGATAGTAATATACTTCTGTACTTATTAACTTGTTTTAAATTCTAATTCGCTATACCTATTGATGATTCATTCCATTTAAACCAATAATTCTTGAAATTAAATATTTTTCTTATCCTATTGAACTGCCGTTATTATATAGTCTTGTATGAATACTATTATTGCACTAACAAAAGTTTCGCAATTCTTTTTCATTTATCAGCTCCTAAATTGACATATATGACATTTTATCAATATTCAACAATATAATGTTATATTTACAGGTGTAAAGGTAACGAAAAATTCAGCATGCCAGTCAAGTTCGACATTTTCTCACTTTATATTTTCCTAATAAGTATCTCGAGCATTCTTTGAAAAAACTTTATACCTGCGACGCAGGTATCTTTGAAATGACAATTGCACCTTTCGAAATTCCCTTTTACAGTCTCAAAATGAAATTCCAAGTATTGCAAATTTTGAAAATTTTGTTATTCCCCACCGCTACTAACCAAAGTAGGGCACATATCCCGCCAAATATAATCTCCAGAAAATTCATACTCACCCACAACATTTACTTATATAAAAATGCATACTTCTTCATCACACCATAACCATTACGTAACACCATCAAACTTGTAACAATTCGATGATATCAAGGGATTGTTGAAGTTGGTTCCTCAATCCACCTGCGAGCCTAATACCGCGAGTGTGAATTCGAGCAACCGTACGAGGCTGGTTCTCACGCTCATGGTACACACAGGTACTTCTACGTATACCCACACACAGATCGCGTCTCTCTCTCTCACTCTCCGGACACACGGGGTCGTGGGAGTATTGATCTCCCCGCGTTTTTTCCTCATCATCTCCGCCGGAGAGCTGAGACCTTTGAACCTCGCTGGAATTTCGAGGCTGCGGGCCGATCGTCGGCTCTTCCTCTCGCGTTCTCACACGCTGCTCAACGAAAAAAATTGACCTGTTAGTAGTGTATCTGTCTGCGTGTGTAACAGCAGAACCAACCACCCGAGATATTCCCAAAATTCGAGTATAGGTATACTTACGAGGTAGGTATATATACGCATCCTATGCACGTGAAAAGAGTTGGAGAAGGAAAAATCTCTATGTATATAAGTATGTGTGTTGCGTTGTTGCCCTTTTCCTGGAAGGTCGCGAGCCTCGGCGCATCCTCTCTCGCGCCGCTCGACAACGGAATTCCTTTCTCACACAGATCGTTCTCGCGCCGAAGATTAAAGCGGCTCAAACACGTCGCTTTATGGGAATGAGCCGGGACCGGGTAGAGAGAGAGACAGCGAGAGAGCTTTTCGGCCGTGAGAACCAAGTCTCCTCGGGAGACAGAATCTTCTCATGATTACTAGGAGACCAGTCAGCTACAAGAGTATCGAATCGTCGAATTGTATTTTTGCCTTTTTTTTCCCTCAAAGGTCTCTCATGTGTGTATATGCTTCGGATAATTGTTAAGGGCTGCTTAACGAACGAGTCAAGGAACTGGAAATTCTAAGCTTCTCGTTGGAGTGCTCTAGAAGTACTGTTATACTACCGTTCGTTCTAAGACTCTCATCGTCTGCGGGATATACATCGCAAAAACTTGATACGTTTTTGGGAAAATTTAAATGAACTTATAATGGTTTGAAGATACTTTAGTAACAGCAACTTTGTTATCGTGAAAATCATTTCAGCGAAGCTTAATAAACGGCACTGCTCGTGCTTCAGTCCGGAAACTAGTTTAATAACGAACGTTTGATAAGCGAACGCGGAAAATCTCTCTCTTTCCCCAGAGCAATTTCCCGGGCGTCTATTCGCTTCAGGAGGGGTTTCACCGGGTATTACAAAAAAACGTAGGTGATTTCTTTTTCCCTCTTCCATCTTCTTTTTTCACCAAAATGCCCGATGCGCGGAGAAGCTCTTTATGTCTGCTGATTACTTGGTAAGCCTGAGAAAGTCAAGTCTTCTCTGGAAGCTTGGTTCTCACGCGTGGAATCCGGGGGTATTGGTCTCTCTCTCTCTCTCTCTCTCTCTCTCTCTCTCTCTCTCTCGCGTTCAGTCTTCACTCTCCCCTATAACCGGCGATAGTTTCCGTTACTCTCCCTTGTACGAGGTCTAACTAAAAAAAAAAGGAGAAGAAGAAGGAGCGGCCTCGATTTCCTTTTGTATTACAAAGCTTTCATAATGTATTATATATTTCGTATGTGCAAACAGTATCGATCCCGGATATTTCCTAAATCGGTTCATTCACGTGGGATTTATTTGATTTTCTTCAACGACTTTTTCCTACCATTGTAACCGTTCGCCTCGCAGATTTGCCTGGTAATATTAGAGGATTAGATGAGGACAAACACGAAGTTATGAGCCGTTTAAAATTATTGCAATTATTGTTGCATACCATGAGATATGATTGCATTTACCTCTGTACTTTATAATTACATTTGCGCAATTAATTGTATGCTCAACTCTCATGGTTGTCCGGAAATTATAGAAGCTCGCGAAAACAATAAGCCCTAACCATATATTGTACCTCGAAATGAAGCATTACCAAAGCATTTAAGTCCTTAGAATATTGCACAATTTTCAATAAATTTACGCATAGAATTTTAGGAATTCAATACTTAAGTATGTTACGTAATAGTATTTTTATGGTTCTGAGAATGTTTCTCTAGATTTCTATCTCTACCAGCTATTTAAGACCCTTGAGAGAATTTTACGAGCCGTTGATGGGAACGAGTTGATTATTTCGTCGAGTCAGAGTGTCGGATTGTCTACCTGCCCAAGGTCCCTCCTAACTTTAAAAACCTTCGGCGACTTTCTGAAACCTTCTGGAATCCTAATGAAGACGGTACCAATTTTTCGAAAACTCTCAACTCTTTCGTTCCTTTTGCTCTTACTTTTTGCGAATGCTTGTGCAATATTCAAAAAGACCTGCAGCGAGTCCTACTTTCGAACGACCTCGAGGAGTACAAAACCGTGCAAATACTTGGTATCTGCATCGGGTAACGTGATACTGGTTACATGCTGATGCACTTTTGTAAAATTTGGGTTCAAAAATACTGCCTTACCTTTATTGGGCCCTAGTCCGGGACCGAACAAAATCAACCCTTCCGGCGAAAGTGATGAGTTTTTTTTTCTTCATCATTTTCTCACTCAGACGCGCGAGGCTTCTTGCGTCGTTCTGGTGGCCGGATGGAAATTCTTCGATTAATTCTCATTTACAATATTTTTCACGCCTCGCGAGGCGATAGGCAACTTACAATGAAATAGGTCACGATGTAATAATCTCTTGTAGGCTATTATCTAGCGCACTTTATCATTGTTAATATAGTTATTCTTCTCAAAGTCGACGCTTTCTTTAAAATTCTACGTCCCTGATAGCCTGAGGATTTCAGATTTCCGTTAACAAGTTTTTTATCTTTATTGTGTTCAAAGAAAACCCCTTTTTTTCTTTTCCCACTACTTATAGAATGGGTGGGACTATACAGCAAGATTTTGGGCACACAGAGGAAAGGAGGGTCTGGGCGTGGCGGCCATTTCTTAAATCTAGCCGAGCTGCTCTTGGGCCACTCTGTTCCCTTGGTACCAAATCTTTAACTAATTTGTATTTACAATACTTTTCACACCTACAAATGATATACGATTAAGTTATTACGGGGTATTAGCGGCCACAATGCCCTAAGCCGTGGTGACAAATTTATGAACGGCAATTTAATTTGTCGTCAGGTGCCATGGCGTTTCTCTTCTTCTCCCGAGCAGGTGCCGAAAATCTCTTTGGTTTTTTGCTGCCCTGGTCTGGCCAGCACCCAAACAACCTGTGATAAAAAAATTTTACGTTCGTGAAACGGCTTTGTAATTTAAATTTTAAATGTCCTTAATTTTCATAAAATGCTGTCGTAAAAGTTTGTAGGTACTACGAATGTGAAATATAAATAAAATTATTTTAAAATGAATAAAAAAACGGCTTTTTTCGTAAGAGTAAAAAATGATATTTTGTTATACGATGTTTGTTGTCAACAACAGTAATAAATGTTAACAATGACAGCAGTATATTTTAATTAGTAACATTGAAATATTATCATATGGAACGATATATCTTCCGGTGTAACTTGTTGCTTTGACAATAAATTACATAATTAATATTTTTTAGCAATAAACTATAACATGTTTGAATATTTATGTATATATAATAATAAAGAATTGTTGAATAACGAAAAATAATTAATATAAATATAACGTTAATTAATTTTTCGAACTTGAAAAAATATTAAAGTAAGAAATTTTAACTTTTATATTTATTATTTTTTTTTTTAAATGGTCAAAAAATTTACAATTTTCTAGAATTTAGAACATAATTATTAAAACATTAACGAAATTACTTTATTTTTTTCAAAGTTCACGGAAAAAAAATTCTTTTTCTCGAGATATTACCGACACACAACTTATAGTTTGCTGTGACTTGATCTGACAAAAATGACTTTCAGTCAACTGCTAGCATTAGCAACACGATGATATGCTGCCAGTGAGTAATGACCGTAGACCTTGAGCGCTTGAAATTACCTGCAGAAGGCATTAGATATTGATACTTTAAACGCACGCCCTTTTAAAATTACCTTTCCTGCATCTTATAACTCCCTGTGAAATATGTTTACAGAAGTCATTTTAAAGATTACTGTAGTCATTCAACCGTGAAATGAAATCTTAATGCCACTTAAGGAACACAATGTATACAACGTGTTCTCACAGTAGTAAACACCTCTGGCATATCCAACTACTATACACAATTCTATATATAGATACATGATTACCACTAATCGCTAAGTGATTATACAGTGTCTTAAATTTTTGAATATTGATTTTCAACTTCTGTTAATTATAAGTAAACATTAACTATTGTTGAAAATATGATTAAAATATCTTTTTCGTGATACCATTTATTTTACATATTGATTAAAAACAATATTTTTTTTATTATAAACAAATTGTTTATTTTTAGTGTGTATCGTAAAAAATACTTAATGTTCGTTTTTGTTGTTTTTAAAAAAAATACAAAATTTTAAAAAGTACACAAACAATAATCTATACTTATATTCTCTTTTGTTTTATATTTTGCATTAAATATTATTATCATACAACAACAAATACTTTATAAAAAGACAATAACTAAATGTTGCAAATTTTTTAAACAAACTTTTGTTTTTCAAATAATTTTTCAAGAAACTTTAATGCGAATCTATATCCTAGAAATATCCTTATATTTATTCACGATATAAAAGTAAACAAACACATTTATATTCCCACCTATCATCATAGTCGTAGAAGCCAAACATTTTAATACAGTAGGAAGAGAGGGAGAGTGAGAGAAATAAATTAGAAAAAGTATCCACAGCCACCAGCTTCCCTTTTCTGCATCCCTACGAATTCGGTTTACAAAAGCAATTTTCTTAAATAGAGATGCTTAATCAAGCGTAAAATTGGTCATTGATCGATCTCCATCTCTCTCTTTCTTCAGAACAGCTTGAAAGAGCATAGCCGTCGGCGGTACTCTGTCTCCCTCTCTCTCTCCCCTTGCGTGGCGGGCAGAAGCTCTTTCTCTCTCTCTCTCTCCCTCCTCCACGTGAGCATACTGCCCTGCTAACGAAGTAGAGCAATTTCTACTTTTCATCCTGTTCGTCTTTCGTCGCCTGCGGACGCCTCGAGAATCTGCCAAAGCGACATTCGCAAGTGTGCGGCGAATGAGGGGTGTGCGAAAGAGGGCGTGAAAACGAGAAACGCGGGAAGAGGAAAGAGAGAGAATTTACCTTCTCAACCGCTATGTATCCCTATTCCGTGCGTTCGCTCGGGATTCCCTATGGGAGTCGCGTTCTCACGCTCCATCTCGTGCATCGGATTTTTGTAACGGTCCTCCTCTCCTTCTCTGCTGCAACGTATGTGTGTGCGCACCCAACTTTTCTTCTTTTCTCTCCTTCTTCTTCGCGGCTGCGCGCATCCCTGCTGCTTCAACCGATGCACTGTATACGAGCGAGCAAAGTCTGGGAAACTTTTTTTTTCGCCGCGCGCATCGTGCGAAAGCGAGAGTAGGTAGTAAACGCTCGTTAGGCGATGCAGTCGTCTAGTTTTTCGTCTCTCATTCTTACTACTGTGTGTGTGTGTGTGTGTGTGTGTGTGTGTGTGTGTGTGTGAATCGAGTTATATGGGAGAATCGGAGAAAGAGAAAACGTGACAGGGGTACGGTCTCGACCATCACGATGCATGATGCGTGCGCGCGGGAACCGCATCATATGTTTGCACTTTGTGCCGACGTTGCAATCATTGTCAAGGCTGAGAACTGAAATCCCATGACTGCCGAAGGTCGGTTCTCCTTGGCGCAAGACGTGGTATGCGTTTCCCATCGTATATCTCGAAATATATACTTTAGGATGGTCTTTAAATCTGAACAAGCTGGTGGCTTCATTTTGTAGATTAGGTTTTTGCTAAATTACTTTTTTTTTTCATTTTTTAAACATTAATCGGAAAATGTAGTTTTATCGAATATTTCATAACGCTCATAAAATTTCTTATTAATTTTATAAAATCGCGAAAAAGGACATCATCCATTTCCGATAAAAGCTCAAATTAATTTATCGAAAAAAAGCCCATTGGATAAAAATACCCAATGTTACAGCCCATCATCAACACTCTGCGAAATAACTCGCAACTATCCTTCACATTTAATTTTAATAACCGACATACCTAACATACCACACTCGACAACTTGATCTCGTTACATAGCATGCTCCCCCTCCATAACCTTCTATATGTATAACATTTTCCCATCGTCGATGCATCAAGTGCAGGTCAACCCCCTTCACAATTTCTAACGTATATACTCTCTCCCTCTCTCGTGACATAACGCGCATACTTCCTCTCCCTCTCTCTATCCGTTAGCAATCAACCTCTAACGAACGTTCACATGAATTCCGGGCGGCGGGCATGCGGTACGTCCGGCAAGGGTGCTGCTATATAGTATAGCGCGGTCTCACACAGCGAGTTTCAAGTGTGTGAGAAAGGCAAAGAGCAAGCGAGCAAGCAAGCAAGCAAGCGAGTGAGTGAACGAACGAACGCCTCCTCAGCTCTCGTGTACTCCTGGTATTATAAGCGCCATGCGCCACCTCGGTTTTCCCACGCGCCCTCGCTCGGTTCTCACGCGTCTCTTCAACGTATATATCTCTCGGTCGTTCGAGCGCGGCGTTGCTCTGCTGATGCTGATGCTGATGCCTATATACCCCCTCTTTCTCTTTTCTCACACTCGCTTCTCCGCCCTCTCTTCCGTTTCTTTTTTTTCCGCTGTTTTTAAATGCCTTCGTATATACGTTCTTACTCACTCGTTTACGATAAATAGTTCTAATAGCATGTGTGTGTAGATATACACGAGCACGTTTTGCAAAATTAAATTGAGTTCGTGTTTCCGTTCTATAATACGATTGTTTGCAAGAACGTTAATACAAACGCCGCGTTATCAGTTTCGCGCTTCAAGTGTCACGCTTCGTATAACATTATGCATATATACCACACGTTATATGTGCAAACGTGTGTTCTCGTCTTTGACGCTTTCCGAATGGCAAATGTAATCGTATACAACAGTGTGCGCTGTGTGTGTGTATATATACCACATGCATATATTTCGGGAATGCCGGCGCGTGTGCCCAAACCGTGGTGGACATGTATAGAGAGTTGGACTCTCGAGAGAGAGGGAGAGAGAGAGAGAGCAGTTCGGCGACTTCTTGAACGAATATGGTGTCCTGGCCGTCCAGGGTTTCAATTTCTCGCGTTCCCGGAGACTCTCCCACGGTTTGCTCCCGTGGGAACGATTTAATTGGTCGCGAGAGAAGACGCGTTCTTTCTTATCGCGCTCTCGCTCGCAGCTTCCTCTCTCTCTCCCTCTACCCTAACACTAAGACAGAGTATATAGCCTCCGCCATCGCAACAGGATCTCCCCCGAGATCTCTCCCCCGGGACTCTCGGTATAGGGCGAACTAGGAGTCTTTGCGAAAGCTCTCTCTCTCCCTCGCGCTGCGAATCGCAAAAATGCGCAATCGGTAGCGTAGCAGCAACAGCAGCAAACCGAAAGAATAAGACGTATCGGATGTTCTCACATAGGGTAGCGCGCGGGAGACTTGGCGTGGGATCATTCCCGTCACTCTCTCTCCCGAACTCGATTCTTATACTCTCCCGCCGAATACTTCATTACACCTCGCTCTCGCGCGCCCCTGTGTGCGTGTATGTCCTCTCTCTCTCTCTCTCTCTCTCTCTCTCTCTCTCTCTCTCTCTCTCTCTCTCTCTCTCTCTCTCTCTCT
>JAYJLV010000046.1:5630171-5649905 GCA_036873485.1 Torymus texanus | reverse complement strand
CTCTCTCTCTCTCTCTCTCTCTCTCTCTCTCTCTCTCTCTCTCTCTCTCTCTCTCTCTCTCTCTCTCTCTCTCAGTTGCTTCCCACGGGATTATTCTCTCTCTCCTTTATTTTAGCCCGTTCTCGCGATTGATATTCTGCTCTCTCTCGCTCTGTGGGACGACGACGAAGGCGACGCGTGCACGCACGTGCGAGACCGACATTCTTTCCTTGCTCTCTCTCGCTCTCTCTTTCTCTCTCAGCCAGGCTTTGGGAAAAAAAGGAACGGCCTGGGACTCGACGGCGACGGTGGATTCCTTCGTGGCGGCGGCGCGCGCTTATCGTGAGAATCTTCACAGCTTCGGGGGAAAGCGATTCCCAGCCCGACTAGGGGACTAGACTGTGCGAGTTGGTATTTCGAAATTCTTTACCCAATTTACCCCTCGCGAGAGAACGAACGAGAGAGAGAGAGAGAGGAAGGAAAGAGGGACAATGCTCGTTCTCTTAACGAAAAGCAAGAAAGGAAACGAACGCTTTGCTTACATAGGTGTAATTGACACTTAGCGCGCGTGCTTTTATGTGCCTAGGAGTATATATATATATACGATATGCGGTTCTCATTCGTTCCATAGTGAGACGATGACGACGACGGCTACGTTATATTTAACGCTTTGAGCAGAGAGATAGAGTTTCGAAATCGGACGCTATCGCAGCGAAGCTCCCGCTATCAAAACTATAACGCGTCTAGAATAGCGATAGAATGTGTGCGCAGGCGTTTATAGACGCATATAGCAATATCGTTGTCGACATCATATAACCGTGAGGATGACAGAAACACGCGCGCAGACGGACATGTCGCTTGTGCCACCGCACACGTGTCACAGCTGTCGCGCTTAGAACAGTCCGCAGATATCATTCGCTCTGTGGGAGGAATGAGGGAGGGAGGGATAGTCAACCGATGGGTGGTGCGTTGGCTACGCGCACAAGAGGTATATATATATGTGTGTATTATATATATGTACACCAACGCGCGTCGCGTGTATATAAGCTATACCAGCACCACCAACGTCGGCCTGATACGTGCCTGATATTCTCGTCACCGAACTCGCTCTCAAGTTCAATATCTTCTCACGCTTGGCACACACCTCCTTCTTTCTCCCTCTTTTCTCGTATCGCGCGCCTCGCACACACAGAGAACGCGCGCGCCCGGGTAACATTTTTTCACCGTGAGAAATCCGGCGTCTGGGAAAAGTCGCCTATCGGCCTGCTCGCTGCTTTCCCACGCGACTTTCAGATCCTCTCCGATTGCGAAGAGGCATATATATATACACACACACACAGGGAGCTGCTTCCTTACTTGCTCCTCCCCCTCTGTCGTCCTTGCTTGCGAATATATATATATATAGCTCTCTTCCGCGATTATTTTCGAAATTTCATGAGAATGAAGCGCCTGCCAGATTCCCGAGGAACCCTTGTGTATATAAGTATAGCCGAAATTCTGACCGCTCGCAAAAAAAATGTGTGCGAATTGATGGAACGAGAGAAGTGCAAGCGGCAAGATTGGCAAAATTTAGTGTTAGGCGAGGAGGAGGCAAAGGGCGACTAGAGAGAGGAATAGAATCTTAAGGTGGATGATAGAGGATAGAAGAGTGTCTAGGTTAGGGCCCGTAGAGTCGGGTCCGAGTGTTTAGAAGCATCAGGCTAGCATGGACTCGCAAGTAGCTCGCTCTCTCTCCTCTCGCGGGAGAGCTGCGAGCACACCTTCTAGGAAAGGGAAGAAAAGGAGGAAGGGACACGAAGAAGGAGGTGCAGAGAAGAGGAAGAAGGGTCGGAAGGAAGGAAGAGACTATCCTCTCTCTTTCGCGCGCGCGCGCGTTCGCTCGCTCACACTCCTCCTTCCCGTACCATCTCTATACCTCCTCCTTCTTATTTCGCACTGCACTTTATACCACTCTTATACCTTATGTATATCCGCAGCACAAGCGAGCTTTCGCGCGCACGCGGCGCCGGCAATTATACGCATTCGGCGTTGTACGCGCGCGTGTGTCTCATGCGTGCGCACTGCCGCCGCCTGGGAATCATCGACGTTTCCCATACCCAGAGTACAACGTTGAGCTTTCCCACAGCGCCATGACGGTGTGAACCATTGCCTCGTGGGACCTTATAATACTACTCACGCCCCCGCGTCAGCCAACGAGCGAGTGCGAATTCGAGGGAAGCGTTGAGAGCGACGAGTGTAAGTTTCGGGGCCAAGGTCGGGATAACGAGAATGGGGTGGGAGAGCCCATCAATCATCTCATCGATGAACGGCTACGAGTGTCCGAGATACTAGGAGAGCAACCGTCGCAGAGGTTATACGAAGTGAAGCGCGCACGCGCGCATGCTATACATGTGTATGCGTATGTGTGTGTGTGTGTATAGACTGTGCTATCAGTCTAGCACGCGTTAATGCATGAGGAGGAGGAGGGGAACAGAGAGAGAAAGATAGAGGTTGTTTAGAATGGAGAGTGGGTGGATGGTAAGATGGAGAGAAGGGGGATGGGAAGTGGGATGTGCTGGAGTGCTGATTTGCGAGCGGGGGTGTGATGATGGAGCTTTGGAGAGGTTATAGGGTTTGGAGAAGTCTTGAGGTTGTAGTTTTAGCGCTAAGTAATGTTTGCACAGTGCTTTTGTTGGCGGATCTGAGGAGTACTGCGTGATTTAACAGAATATAATGATTATAATATTATATGAGCAGCGATGGTTGTCATGCGCATGTATACTATATGGGATCGAATAACTGATTAACGGGTTATATAGGAGGCCGTATTCAAAATTACGTATACTTATGGGTATTTCCATAAACTTTTTCTCTTGTCTCTATAAACTATAAACGATTATCGCTACGTTACAGCGACTGATTGAAAATTCGATTATGGTATTTAACGATAAACACGATGTACGGATCTGTAATCCGATTTTGTACGGAATATCGTGAAAAAGCTATAACTTGATAAAGTTATCGAGTAACATAATTATTATACTGCCAATAATATTTAGCTATGAAATTTAAAGCGAAATAAAGTCATTTATGAATGTAGATAGCGAGTGGTCGTTCAAACGATCATTTATAACTTCTCATTCGATTCTATCTGTACTGCAATTTTATCAACTGCAATTCCATCAAAAACATAGTTACAAAATTGATGAAGTAAAACATTAATTCAACGAAACCACCATCCGCATGTATATCAACTTTTTTTTCCGCACGTAATTCAATACAGACATCTCCGCTTTCACGGCCAAACTCGAAAGCGACCCACCGAGCCGTGAGCGTTTCGAAAACAACTTGGCGCGCGACATCATGACAACCGGTTTTTCGCAAGCGTCGTACAGCGACGGTGGCGGTTCCAAGTCCCATCACAGATTAGGCACATACACATCGAGCTCTTTTGGCCCACCCAACCTTATCGTTCCCTGTTCCATTTTAACCGAATGAGCCACATGTGGGGAACCACGCGCCCGCGTTCAGCCTTGACCGACATTTGTCCATCACACGCACGCGCGCACAGACCTCTCGGTTAACCATGCTATCCTGCGAGTTTACTTATTAATTTAGATTATGTCGCGCAAGAGCTAATTGCCTGAAAAATATACCAACCGACAAATGTTGTATATTCACATCTGCTTTTTGATCGACGTGCTTTGTCGGCGCTTTTACGTATACATCTTTATATATATTTATAAGCATTGTATAATTGAGAGAATTCGGAGAGTCGCGCAGCGATGATTGGGCAATAAGCGAAACAGCGATAAATAAAATATCGGTACACCGATCTGATCTCTCCGCAGAGCTACTTGTACACCTCCGTCGTGTCATCGCGCGTGGCCCAATAATATAAAGACAGCAGCGAGCAAGCGAACGAAGGAAGCGGCGAAGAAGGAGAAGGAAGAAACGAAGCAAACTGAAGGGCGTGGTCTTCTTGGGTCTTTCGTATACAGGCCCCACCCGCTCTCTCTCGTTCGTGACAGCTACCGCGCGCGCACGTAAGTGTGTGTACAACATAACATACCCGTCGGTCGGGTATGCTCTCCTAGTCAACTGATACAGTTTATTGGTCTTCTTCGGATCGGAATGCGGTGGTTCGCGATGATACTCACACGCATATGTCATCTATATCTCTACACGAAAGGGTTGTTGACGTCTTCTCTCCTTCTCTATACTTGTATCCCCTGCGAAGCCAGTTGTTGTGGAAGAGAGTTAGCTCTGCCTTTTTCTGCTGCGCTGGTAGGCTTACTATGTTCCGACGACAAGTGCTTCGCAGGTTTAGAGGATATGTTGTATCTATATATATAATACTTATATACAATGCACCTGCTAGACGCGTGCCAAACTGTACGGTGTGTATATACGCCCACGCAGAATGTTGTGGTTAACCACGTGTTTATGGAGTTGTTTTTTTTTTTAGGGGTTTGGTATGGCTGGTGTAGGTAGCTGAGGTTTTTACTGGTGGTTTCGTTTCCTGTTTCTTATGGATAATGAATTATTCATGATTGTTTTGCTAGGTATATGATTGTTTGCCAATTGTTTCGTACGTTTAGTGAAATGTGCACTTTTTGGCGATAGGAAAAGGATTTTGTAATGCGAATTTTTGTTGAAACGACACTCTTGGAAAGTCGTTTGAAATTGTAGCCGAGGCAGCCAACTATTTTGTCATGATCACCTGGTATACTGGCTAGGAGAACTCATTTTTTCTCGGCAGCGTGAGCGCGACAATTGTTGATTTCTACGTCTGATAAGACTGTAATAGCAGGGTAGTTGTGAGTAAAGCGCTTTCGCGGTAATTGCAATATTTTCGAAAGAATAATAATAGAACTTACATTATACTTATGTAGAACTGTAATTACTAAAACTTGAATCTACATTTGCGCGTATGTTTTGTTGGATTTTGCTATTTGGGCGAGTTAATTTGCGCGAATTTAAATTTCGTTTTTTTGTTCGTGTAATTATCGGAGATCTCATGGCCAAAGTAAAAGGAGAAAGAGAAAGTATATATAACGATTATACGAGACGACACCATTTTTGGCAGTGTCTTGCTGGAACCTCTAAGGTTCCTATGATAGCCTGATCAATGTCGTCTCTAGATTTGCATACCTACCGTTTTCGTCCCAACTTCAGGCAGTGTGCTCGCACCCGCAGACAAGAGCCGCAGCGCGGCATTTGCATGCTATTTCAAATTCAATGTGATGAATTAAGTAAGTAGGTTAATAATAATAATTCGGTCTCCAGAGCTACTGTTGAATATTCGTATGTAAGAGACGACGGGTTTTCATTAAACGTGAGCTTTCATTGATTACGATAATGAATTTGCAAAAACAATGTTTGTTATCGCGGTATTTTAATTGGAAGTTTGGCTCTTTAGACAAGTGGTCGATTGTTTGTTAAGCAAAATTATTTTTAAAATCGTTCTTACCAGGAGCGACGTGAGTACAGTGCGAAGAAGAGAAGTAACGAATTTCTACCTCTTGTCTTTTATATTTCCTTGATCTCTGGTCAAACGAATCCATCCGTCAAAGAATTGTCAAAAATGTTCGTACATTTCGTCAATCGTTTACATGGTACACAGGTTATGATCTTTGGTGTCGCATTTAATTTTTCTAGCGTTTTAAATTTTCATTTATTTATTTTTATATACCATATGATTATTACAAAAAGTTTTAGTTTTATAAAAATAAGAATTTCTCATTTTTTTTTAATAACAATTAATAATAATTTGGAAAAAGCAATTTTATTATAACAATGAAAAAATCTCAACTCCCTGTCAATACCAATTTTGGCATTAAAACAACAACTCGCATACCAATCGTGCTAATTAAAAAAAAATCTCCAACTTTAACACATCGTTCACACTACAACAAGCAACAATAATAGCAACAACGGCAAAATAACGCTCAACTAAAACGATCTCCACTTTTCCTCGTCACAGGCAACCAGCACATAGTCTTCAACAGCCAGTCGACGATACATGTAGGCGGAAGTTGGAATCGTGGCAAGAGTCGCATCGACAAGCCATTCCTGGGGATAATGTCAGGCCTCGTCGTCAACGGGGCGCGAATCTTTGAGCTCGCCGCCTCCAAGGACACCCGGGTGACGATTAAGGGTGACGTGAACGTCCTACAACTGGGCAGTCTCGTCGACCGCGCCGCTCCGCTTCAGCGAATGCAACAGGTACATTAAAAACGATCATACGAAGTTGACATCATTAAGTTGTGTATTTATATACTTATATGTTGTTTTATTGCTTCACCATTTGTATAGACGCCAGCGTCCGGATCGCCAGGAGCTGCGGACGACTTGATATTTTCGGGGGCTGGAAGTGGTTGCGCCGGTGACGATGAGGATGAGGAATGCACGCCTATTTATGATAATGGTTCCGGTAAGTGTAAGTAAAATTCGGAAATAATCGTTTAAAAAAATTTTTGGAACTTTACGATTTTTATACCTGGCACATATAATCTTTATGGTACACACCTACACGTATAAACGTTGTTACTGAATGATTGATTGTATTTAACATTGCTCTTAGGACCAAATAAAATTTAATCGTGTAATAAAGTATTGAAAGAACTAAATGTACATATACGTAATTATAATTTGATAAAGTTGGTCACGTTCAGGCTAAGTTGAGTGGCAAAATTCGCAATTCTACAATATTATCAATTAATACTTTACTTATATACCATTGTCGAAACCTCCAAAACTACATATATATAATGGGAATTCTTTTCTATTGCACGATATTCCATTCGTTTTTCTATGTATTTGCTCGTTCGTATGTTTAATTAACCTACTCTTTTGAACTTAAATTCGCGAAAAATTCTTCAAGTTCCAATGAAAAGCTTTCTAATTAAAAACTCAATTTAACCGATTAAAAGCGGAATTAGAAGCGGAATTTCTTTTCGAACGAGCTGAAGAACTTTTCAATCTACTTAAAATATCTCAAATAGCGTTAAATATCATAAGCTTCCGCTGTTCGTCTTCTCGCTGAACCACAACGAACGATTATTTTCAGACGACCTGATAACACCGGTGTACGAAGCCCCGACGAAGTCGCCGGTCACCAGCAAACCCAAGACTCACAGCGCAAACATGCAAGAGAAGAACATACCCTGCGACGACGAAGAAGAGTGCAACGAGGAAGGCTCGGGCGATCCTGGCACAACGGAGGAAATTTTCGTTACCTCCGCCACAGGTATATATACCGACTATATATATCTATAGATAGATAGATAGATAGATAGATAGATAGATAGATAGATAGATAGATAGCATCACTACAGCCATTTTATCCGTGCGGTCAAAGTACTCATTCTCTCGCGCACGCACGCAAGTGTATACAAAGCCATAATATATTATCTAGGTCTGCCAGTGGTGCGCGGGCTCGCGCTGTTATTGATTTTCCCACCTAATTGTCTCGTTTAACATTCGCGCACGTATGTATTATATATATAGATATATATTTATTCGTGGAACGCGCAACCCTCGGTGGCCAAAGTATAACCAATCGATGACGCGCTGCTGCGTAGCGAGAGAGAGAGAGAGAGAGAGAGAGAGCAAGAGAAAGAGAAAGACCGCTCGATATTCCGATAATGATGATAAAAAAAGGCTCAGCTCGTGCATCCCAAAGATGACCTTTGCAGGATATTATTTTTCAAAAATAGCTTCTCGAACTACTCGCGCTGCGTTCAATCGATAACCTCCCCAGAGAGAAAGACAGATAGGTGGGTAGATAGAGAGAAAGAGAGAGAGAGAGAGAGGGGAGCGCGAGAGAGAGAAGGGATTCTATGGAAGTAGCCCAGCGCGACTCGATCAGTAAGGCAGAGCTTTTGCGGGGGCGCGCGCGCGAGTTTCCCTCTCCTCTTCTCACCGAGATTCGCAACTGATGGTTGCGCGGCGGTCGAAGCGCAACAAGCGGTCACTAGGCTACTAGCGTGTGTGCTCACGCCACGCGCGAGTTAAAAGAGGCCTTATAATAATCAGCTAATTTTCTTCTTCTTCTTCTTCTTTCCGCGGCGGTGTTATGTGCAGACTCGAGCTCAGTGTCGTTGAGCTACACGACGCAACGGCAGCTGTCGAGCAGCCAAGCGACGACTACCAGCATCCAGACGAGTAGCAGCACGACGATAACGAGCAGTAGTAGCTCGACGACGACGACGACGTCTCCCCTGCCTAATGTGTCCATTACGTCCACAGAAAGAAGCGAATCCAGGTGAGCTCTTGAATTTTTTATCATGCCATATCTATATTGGATGCTACGACGACATTGCATATATATATGTATATACATATTTATAAACGATTGAATATTTCAGCGTCGTGACCCAGCAAGCGACGACGAGCAGTACGAATCAGTACACGACGCCTTCGACGACGGAGATGACGGAACCACCGCCAACCACGACGCGATTCCCCTATACCGTGATGAATCTGCCGCCAAAGAGCACGAACAACAACAACAACAAACGCATCACATCCGAGACGGCGGAGAACGCGGCTTTGATCATTGGCATCATTGCTGGCGCTCTCATAGCAATAGTTCTCATCATACTGATAATACTCAAGTTTAAGAGCCGGCCCGAAGCCAATTACAAGATTGACGAGGGCAAGAGCTTCTGTCAGGATCCGAATGCTGCGCTACTGGGGAGTGCGCCTGGCACCGGACAACCGTACAACGGCGCCCTGAAGAACGGCCAGGGCGCCAACAAGAATGGCAAGAAGCGCGAGCTCAAGGACATTAAGGAATGGTACGTGTAAGATATTAACGACGGAATACATATATGTATTTGTATGTCAAGACGGAAATGTTACGAAGCGAGCCAAGACTGACTGTGTTACATATTAAAAAAAAATAAAAAATAAATAAATAAATAAAAATAAAAAATAAAAAATGAATAGTAAGGGGGGGAAGAAAGAGGAGAGAACGATTATTAAGGAAACAAAAGAGAGACAGCAAGTTATAAAGTTAAAAAAAGAGAGAGACACACACTCACGCGTAAAAAAAAATACTCAACAATTATGGAAATTCGTTGCGCGGTATTATTATATAGGGCAAATGTCGTCGATATATGTGTATATGCACGCGATGATGTGAAACGAGAGAGAGAGAGAGAGAGAGAGAGAGAGAGAGAGAGGGAGAGAGAGAGAGAGAGAGAAAAGTGTGTGCGTCGCCGAGTGAATAGTGTATGCGCGAGAGGTGGAGAGTGCAGTGAGTTATATTATATGTAGACATCAAGTCATGTACCGTCGCGCAGACGTGAAAGTATATAATTGAGTCTGAGAGAGAAAAAAAGAGAGCAAGAGAGCAAAGCAGAAGTATGTTTCAGCATAGTTGTGACGATAAAGTAGGGCATTCTGTTTATCGAATACATATACACAAATGCGGTTTCAGTGCTTTTTGTACCGCTTTTTATCGCTTCATATTTTAACGGGAGTATACATTTTCTCATTATACGGCTATTATATCAATTGCATTGAATAATGATTACGTTCACGTGTAGCTTTGTAAGTTGTACCGAGTGAAAATTTGTATTGATGCGTATCTTGCGGCAACTGATATATTTTGCTACAGGCTACAAGTGTTATTGTGTTCATGCAATGTATCTCAGGTTTACAATGGATTTTCAAGCGTTTGAGATAAATAAAGGTATGAAAAAGCATTGAAACTAGAAGAATTTAAAACTGCGGCGCGTATGATCCTATTTAGCACTTACGGCATTCATTGTTGTATAGATGATAATATAAAACTATTTATAAATTGTGTTATATGTGTAAATGGTTTATTAAATTTTAGATTTTATTAATGCGAGAGAAAGAGCGAGAGAGAGAGAGAGAGAGAGAGAGAGAGAGAGAGTTTAGAAAAAAGGGGAGTGGTGTTATACTGGAATCGTCGGTATCGATATACATAAACATAAGTAATACATATTTAACGAGGCTATACAATTAATTATATACATATATAAGTATAATAAAATGCGATTTTAAGCACCGACTTAAGCGACCGAAGTTAATGAGTTTTAAGAAGTCAAGTTCTGCATCTATAGTGCTTATTTGCACACGAGGAATGGAAATGCAGTATTGCCAATAATAAATCAGTAAAAGTACATTTAGTGTTTATTAAGTATGAAAATTCCGCAAGAAAGTCAGAACTGTTCCAATTGCACGAATGCCGACCGCACGCGTTTATCATAAATGCAATTATGTATAAAATATGTCGACGAGGTGTATTTAAATAATCTTTATTTGCATTTATATTAAAAGTTTCTTTTTATGAAACGTTTAAGGCATTTAATGCTACATTTTCGATATCATCATGCTAATTAGCTAATATTATAGTATTTACATGTTGAAACTAGATGCCAGTTACAAATTATTAGTATTTAATTTACGAGAACCCCAGTTTGTTAAGACATCTGTGAATGGCTAGATGTCTCTAAACGTGAAAGAAATGAATTTTATTTAGTGGTTTATAAGTAGATGTTACTTTTCTTTAAGATAATCTATTGTAAGTATATTTCAATAGTTATTGTTACATTGTAGAATATGTTGGAATTTCAGAAGCGATTATCAATTAGTTGTTTATATTTGGCATTGCTTTTGCATATTTTTTTATCTGTGACTCTATAAATGAACAAATTAATTTATATATATATAAATTAAACTGGAATTTTAGAGAGTCATAGTAAAAATTAAACGAATTTGTCCAAGCAATAATGATTGATTATTAATGCAAGCGGTTCGAGCATGTAGTTAAAACTAAAAGGCAAAAGACGCACGCGAAATTCGTCTTTATAAGGACTTGTTGTTTATATTTTTAGAAAATTGCGGAGACAAATGACCGAAGGTTTCGATGCTTTATACTACAACATAAATTATATTGAACTTTAAAGAAGTAATATTTCTTTCCAACCGAAATTCTGTCATTTGTCTAATAATAAAAATTAACAAAAAAATAATTGTTTGTAATTAATATTAATGTCAACTTTTTTTTATAAAAATTCTTACTTAAGAACAAATATTTAATTATAATGATTGAAAGTCTCACTTTAACGTGCAAAATGATTGTATAGTTTGTTTTCATAGAAAAATTAATAATAGATGCCAATCACTATATTACACTCGCATATCAATTGAAAAATTACCAATGTACAAGTACAACGCGTTTATTCGCCACTAAAAGTTCACCACTAGCGTTTGTTGCCTGACAAATTTTCTACAAGTCTTTTTTCTTTACTCTTGAGATAGAGATATCTAAAGTATTGTAGTACTTTCTCTAGGAAAGCAGTGAAGTTCTCAAAAAATTGAAACGCACCAAATTTAAATTACTTGACACCTTTCCAATTTCTTCTCGAATTTGCATTGTTGCACATATGCACTTTTACAATTTTCATGTTCTTCTGTAAACATTTATCTTTCACTGTCGTTCATTGATTACTCTTCGGAAAATTCAACTAATATTACATTAATGATCGTGATTTTCAGAATTACAAATATAAAGTTTTTGAAAACTACGATTACATTCTCACACCTCGAGATTTGATAAAAGTATTTATTCGCCAAGCAAATAAGCACACAATTCCGTACTCTTTAAAGGATTTTCAAAGTATACAATATATTATTTTACATTTATAATTTTACAACTTCTAATATTGGTATTTAATTAATATAAAACATATTTTTATTCGTTATGTTTAAAACGCGTTGTTTTTCTAAAAATTAATTTATTATATCTGTAAAAATCACAAAGCGTTTACATATCTCAAGAAAAGTGATTTTTAATTAAACTTTTTACAAACGTATATGGAATACGCCATCAGTGCATGCGGTAATTATACCGACTGCTGACTATTGAACTGCCGCAAAATTTGACTGCAGAAATCAGAAAATATCGACATAAAGAAATACAATACTAAGTTTTTGCAATTAATTACAATTTTCAAAATATTGAAGATATCTTATTTAAGGAATGTAAAAGGCACTGTGGACTGCGTATAGTGTGGCTAAGTTATACTTGATAATCATCGAGATTCTTATCCTTCACATTGAATGTTCATGACAAGTTTCTCGTTGAGTATCACACTCTTTCATCTGCATATCCCTTAATGTACTGAAAACTGATGTTTATACTAATTATCTTCTATGCGGTATCTATGAACGAAAATGTTACTCTTCACTTAATCATGCATATAAATTGAAATATGAATGTATCAAGTGGAAACAAATCGACTACTTGTAGTAGGGAAGACCTTGATCTGTTATAAATTTCGATTATGTTTTGAGAAAATTATAAAAATCTCTTCATCTTCATTGAGCGACCATTAATATTCTTCTATATGTGACTATATATTTTTAAAACACGTTATAATGTATGGTTTCTAACGAGATTGATTTAGATTAGATTATAGATTTACGTCGAGGTCTTCACAGTCACATCTAGTCCCGTATCATATAATCAGATTATGGTAAAGCATGAAAATGAAGAAAATAAACGTAAAAAGAATATGCACTCAGCCGTATCCAGAGTCGCTAGCTAGATGGAATTATATTTTACATTGTACAGTTACAAAAATCATGAATGCACTATATATATATATATAGAAATTATATTCATAATTAAAATATTTCTGTTAGCTATAATAGAAGATTGATGCGATGCGATGCGTGAGAGGAAATTTTATTGAATTGTGCAATTGTGAACTTTTTTGTAAAAACCTTTTTTTTTTATTTATTTTTTAGCTCTTATAATTGATTTGAGCGTATATGTATTTATTGTTGTTACAAGCTCCGTTTATTTATAAAAAATACAACGTATTTTAGCTATTTAAAGATAAACAATCAATTTTTTGTAACAATCCATTATGTGAAAAATAAAAATTATTTAAAAATTATTCAATAATTATGCATAAAAAGTACAAGTATTTAGATTTTTTACATATCGAACAGAAAAATAAGAATTTTCAAGCTTCCTATGCCTTTTTTTATTGCATAAAACGTAAACAAATGATGTACTCAGCGGAAGTTTTCGAGTCAATTTCATTTTTCAACTTAATGAAATATTAATACAAAATGTATGACTATTTTTATTAGATATATTGAGTAAATACTTCTTCTAAACTTGCACAATACGGTGAACTTGCGTTAACTTTCAATTAATTATCATCAATATTACTATTATAATCATTCTGTGGAAATTTATAAATACAATTTCATTTTTTATTTCATGTATATTAATAAAAAATCGCGTTATTGAAAAAAAGTCTAAAAATATTAATAATTTCAAGTTAATGACGAAATGTGTGAGTTTAGACGAGATGTAATGCAACTTTTCTTGCTAATACTCTTTGATAGCTATGATTTCTTTGAGTTTTTAGAAATGAGTTTAATGTTGAAGATGTAGCTCCCTTTGCTGCTTAATATTAGAATAATGTATATATATGTACCTCGTTTCTTCCGACACATCGAATGATTTTTGCAAAAGGCCGATTAAAAATTATCGCTACTTCAACGTAATGATGCATACAAAAACAAGTACACAATGCGTACGTACAATTGCGTACATACAGCTGTACTTTACACTCGATGCAAATGGATGCACGCATAAATGCGGTAATAGAAAGAAAAAAGTCATGTAGTGCGTACAATAAACTATAGTCGCATTACAGTAAAAGCCTATTACCAAGACAAAAATACAATGACATGTAAATAAAATAGGAGTATTAATTGCTACAAGTATAATATACAAATAAAAATTGAAAAATGTAATTAATTATAATGTATATTTATTCTATCCTGCATTGCCCTAATTATTCTTATATATATTGATAAATGACTTGAGCATTTACATTTGTAAGGAGATATGATTAGGGATGCAGGTCCTGGATTTTACTGGAATTGTAGGAGGTGCTTCTATATGACAAATAAGGAGACACGTATCTCAGGGTGTTTGTGAATTGTTCTAGAGATTATCTTTCTATCTTTATTCCGAGATTCAAGCAGTTTTATGTCTAGAATTAAAATTTTTTTATAAAAATGGGATCTTTTTATTTTTGAATACTTCTGTTACGAAAATGATCTAAAAAGTTTACAAAAAGGAGGCAGAAGGAGTTTCAATTTCAGCTTTGTATCGTTAAAATATGCCGGTTTATCAAAAGGTTTGAGACTATGAAAAATAGTGTATTCTTACTCTAATAGTTTAAAATACCACCTACTAAATGCTTGAAAAAAATGAGAAATTTTCAGTCTTTTTTACTCTATTTTTAATAGTCTATAACTTCTTGATAAATCAACGTATTTTAACGTAACAAAGCTTAAATTGAAGCTCCTTGTGCCTCCTTTTTTAAACTTTTTAGATAATTTTCATAACAAAATATTGAAAAAGCTAAAACTAAAGAAGGAGATCCCATTTTTATAAAAATAGTTAATTTGAGACATAAATTGCTTGAATTTCGGAATTAAAGGTCCATTCACAGAAACCCAGTCATATATCTCCTTATTTATGGTTATATAGAAGCTCCTCCTACAGTTTTAGCGAAATCCAGGACCCACACCCCTGATTATTTTCTTGTTAGTTTAGTTTAGTTAAATAGTATGTAGTTTAAACTCTATATATTCATATAACATAATTATTGTTAAACCAAATTAATACTTGTTTATTTCATTACTTAAGGTGTGGGTTTCGTGTAAAAAAAATTAATGTTCAGTATTAAATTTTTTTATTCGTAATTTTGAATGTATCAAAAAATAAAATTTGTAACTGAAACCAAAAGTTTTGCTTCTATGTTTTGATTTTAAAATTATATTTATTTAAGACTTTTTTAAACTAAATGGTTAACAGTTTGGAAAAGAGCTTCACGTAAGCTCAGTCGGTAGAGTAGGGAATATAAAATCTATCGACGGTAGAACGTGTATAGAAAAAGAAAATAAAATAAAAAAAAAAAAAAAAAAAAAAATTACCCGCAAAAATAATTATTTACATTAAAAAAAAATCAATGGGAAAAAAAAGTGCGAGTCTCGCGTATGGAGAGGTTTCCTCGCCTTTTCCCCTTCGACTCCGAAAATGTTTTGGAGTCGACCCTTTGTGCCCTGGAGCGGACGTAGTCCGCTCTGAGCGAGGGAAAGGGGGACTCCTTTTGCCAGGTAGCGGCGGGAGTCAGGCGAGGTCCTCTCCAAGAGAGAGAGAGAGAGCCTCTGGTGCGGCGTCTACGCCAGGCGGTTCGCCTGTCGCGGAGCGTGAGCGGCGAGTGTGCTCCGAAAAATCGGAGCACAGCAGAATACCTCGGTGAGGGATGGGGTGAATTTTCTGAGCCTGCTGATTGGTTACCGCACGGCGGCGGTAAACAGTCAGCAGATGGCCAAAAAATGGTCACGAGCCGGTCGAGGGTGCGGCCCGTCGACACTCGAGTTTTTGGGGAAAAAGTCGGGCAATAATATTCCCTGAATATTTTTAAAAAAAAAGTGCGAGACGTCGCGGACGTCAAGCTTTTTTTTAAATAATTGCTTAATATAAAACTAAAAGTGCCCATAAATGAAATTTGTCTATATTACATTGCGACTTTCTTCATAAGGATTGCTCTTCTAAAAACATTTTCTTATCGATATATTCTAATAAAAGTTGAGCTAGAACGATAAATGACGTCACAGTACCGGAAAGTAACCTAAATTTATGCGACATTTATGCGTCACAAATACAGCACCGAAAAAATTCCATCCCTTTGAAATTGTGCAGCAGGTGCCGGTTCATCGCATCAGAGAATATAAAATATACTATCTAGATAATATAAGAGATGAATAGGCTATATATATATTGTTTGATCGTACGCACGCATTTCATTGGGTTCATTGAACTCATTTCTATCTACAAAAGGGAGATTGCGATATAGTATCGAATTGAAGCTATTAGAGGGCCATTCAAAGCGTTATCCAAGAATTTCATTGGTAGGTACAGTGGAAATAGGGAGAAACTTCGGAGAGTTGAACAATAAGATATCAACGCGCTCGCCACGCGCGCTAAGCAATTTCTAGTAATCTAAAAAAGAAATTGATTTTTTAGAGAAATATTGTGATATTATTATTACAATGGCTACACAACGTAATGTTTTAATGCCTAGAGAATCAGGACAAATTATTTCAAAATCAGCAACGAATGTTTTCATTGAAAATGAGGGTATTCTTAAGCTTGCAAAAGAGGTTAGTTCTTTCTAAATTATTATTGTAAATTTTCATAAATATTTTAAACACACATACGAGCAAGAGTAAATATTTTTTTTAATAACTAATTTAAGTATGGTTTCAGATAATAGAAAATTTAAAAAATGGGCAGCTAAGTGTTAGAAATTTTTCACAACACGTCTATCATCCTAACCCAGATGACTCAAAAGCTGTTGATTGGCTCTTTGTAATAGATACATTAAATTTTTGCTTTTGGACCAATGCAGAAGATCCCAAATGGAAAGTTAATGGTGAATCTGGTTATTTCGCTCTATGTGCAGCCGTCAAAAGGGCTATAGAGGTAAATTACAGCGATAAATATCAATGTTATAATGATAAATTAGAGTGAAGTATTTAATTTGCTATTGAGTACATGTTACTACATTATGCTTATTATATTTTCAGATTTTTGTTACTTTTACGTTTGTTTTTTCAGTCTGGCATTCCATTGACAGATTCACATTATTTATCAAAAATTACATTAGATGATGTTAAATCAATTTTAAAAGGAGATGAAGGTAGTGGAGAAATTCCACTCATTCATGAACGAGTGAAAAATTTAAATGAAATTGGTCAAGTTCTTATTGATAAATACAATGGTAAGAATTAATTTCTTTGAGTTAATACTTATACAATAGTTTTTTAAAGTTTGCATAGTACATTTATTTTGTTGTTATTTTTATAACATTTTTGTAATTTTCTATTTTAGGTACATTTTTAGAATGTTTGAAAGCCTGTGAAAGTTCAGCTGCAAAGCTTTTGAAACTTATTGTAACAGACTTTCCTTGTTTTCGTGATGAAGCAACATACAACAACCAACAACGTATGTATTTATTCTTGGAAAATTTTGTAGGAATCTACAACTAGATATAATATTTCCTGAATGCACTGTAACGTGTACTAATATTATTATAACATTTTATTCTACAAGTCTCTTTTTATAAAAGAGCTCAGATTTTAGTTGGAGATATATGGGCTTGTTTTCAAGGAAAAAGTCATGGTACTTTTAATGATATTGACTATATTACCATGTTTCCTGACTACAGAGTGCCACAAGTTCTTATACACTTTGGTGCTATGCGATATTCTGATTTGTTAACAACATTATTGAAATCAAGTATGTTCATATTTTTTACATTACACAGTTCTTAAAAACAAAATAGTGAATTTCGAATTTAGATTAATATTTTTCAAAGTATATCATATTTTGATGATTCTATGATTTTTAATTTACAGATACTAATTTAGAATCGGGGAGTATTGAAGAAATTGAAATTCGAGGATGTTCAATTGAAGCAGTGGAAAGAGTTGTTATAGAAATCAAACTCTTAAATAAAGAAAATCCATTCTTAGGTATACAAAATTCAGATTACAATTCAATTTTGGTTGATCATTTTCTTTGGGATTATCGGAGAAAACATGTTGATGAATTAGATCACATACCTTACCATAAAGTTAGGACTATATACTATTAGATTTATGTATACATAATAAAGAAATCAGTAAATTAATTTTTATAATTAAATCAGCTTTAATTTTTTTTAAACTAAACATGTTTTGTCACGAGGGAATACTAACAATCTCTTTCAAAAAGAAGAATCTATAATTGCTCTAATATTTCCAAAACACTTAGTGGTAGAGAATGAAATGTTTGAATGAATTATGAATTATGCTTTATAATATATATTTACATAAAAAACTTATTTATTCAAAAGTTAAGGTACATTATAAACTATTTGTACAGGTTTTATTTCCATTTTTACTGTAAAACTATTTTAAAAAATTTTATTTCTAATTTTACAATTTAAACAAATATCTATAAAATATATATTTTATAAAAATGTTATGCATATTTTACATCATACTATTTATAAATAATTTACAAATAACCCATGTGTATTACATATGGTTTTTAAAAACTTTAAATAGATATCACTTATTGATAGAACAAACTAATATATGGTACACTTGAGAATTGTTTTTGAACAAGTTTAGTTAATCTTATTTTTGTCTTTGGATTTTTTCCCAAAACTCAATGTTATTTTTCAGTTTTCTACATTCGTGAATTTTTAATTTATTTGATTTGTTTTCGTAATGTTCAGATAGCTTCTTTGTGTTGAATAATATTTTACATTGGTTGACATCATTTTCTTTCGGAACTTGACGTAAACCCTCTCTAAATTCTTTAGAAAGTGACCTTGCAGTCAAACTATGTAAATGCTTTGGTGACTGATTAGTTTGAACGTACCGAAGTTTAAACGGTTTATTTTGTATTCTACATTCACGCCCATGTTTGGATATCTGCAATGTATATTTTTATAATTATTATTTTAGAAATCAACAAATGAAACTTTGTTTCTTGAAAATATTGAGTGAATAATGAAGTCTTACCACCGAAGAAGAAATATTTTTTTCTTGTATTTTATTATTAAAGTCTTCAACGATTTTCTTCACACAGGGTAGCATTATTATATCGTTTGTGCTATCCGTAATTTCATTATTTTCATCATTAATTGAAATTTTTTCTGGTAATTTTAGCATTGAACTCACTTTTAAATTATTCAACAGATATTTATCATCTTTAGGTACTTCCATTTCTTCGTTATTTTTTTCATCTAATTCTTTCACAGATTGTACTAAATTATTTTGTTCTTTATTGTCATGTTTGTTTTGGTTTTCTGTCCATTCATTTGCAATATCCGGAAAGGATTTAGCTGATCTTATTTCGAAAAATACTTGATCTGCCCTACCTTTAGGCAATTTTAGTTCTGTGCTTTCATTACTGGTACAATGTTCAAAAGAATCAATACTTCCAAATTTTTTCTCGTTTTTAAGATGACATTTATATTCATTTTTTTTAACTGCGTTTTCTGATAGTTTATTAATGGAAGGGTTTGAAAATCCATTTTCTTTATTATGTTGAATTTGGGAATCTAATTTGTTTCGAACTTTTTGTTCTATCGCTATTTTATGTTCATTATCAGAACTTTTACTTTGTTGATCATTTCCTTCGATTACTTTACAAATTATTTCTATTGATGCTGGATCATCACACTTTTCAAATACAGTATTATTATGTACACGTTCCTGAAAGAAGTAATACAAAAAAATGTTATTCATGTAAAATATTTGCGATGTTTTTTATAATGATCGCACTTCTAATTTTTCTGTAACATATTTCTTCACACTAGTATACAAATATTTTAAAAAAATAGTATATTAGGCAACTAGGGGGTAAAGAGCTAGCCACTCCAGAGCACGTGTAAATTGACACACGAGTCGAAGGCGCGGGTGTCAAACATGTTCTCTGGCGTGGTCCTCTTTATCTTCGTGTTAATTATACTATTATTTTTCATCATATTCGAGCCAAAAATACCATATTCACGTTTTTGAGCCGGGAGTGAAAATTGTACTTTCGGTCAGGGTATGGTGACATTAGTATATTACACAACAAGGGAGGTAAAGAGTTGGCCAGTCCAGAGCACATGTAAATTGCCACCCGAGCCGAAGGCG
>JAYJLV010000046.1:5586521-5630071 GCA_036873485.1 Torymus texanus | reverse complement strand
TAATACTTCTTAACCGGTTTGCGTTACTGAGTGGGTGAAAATATAACACACTATTTATGAATCAAAACAAAGTAATAGTATCAAAATAATAGTATCAAGCTAAACAATTTTAAATAATATATTTTATATTTACATCTAAAGAATTTAGAATCGAATAAAACAAACATCCTTCTTATTAGTATAGACTACATTATTAGCTTTATTCGCATACGTGAAAATAGCTTTTTACGTTAAAATAACCATCGCTCTCACGTGGATCTAATAAGTACGGCACGCGCACAAGTAAAACTCGCTCTTTATTTCAAAAAAATAACCATCCCTCTCAGCATGGATGTAATAAGTACCGCACGCGCGCACGTAAAACTAGCTTTTTATTTAAAAAATATAACCATCCCTTTCAGCATGGATGTAATAAGTACGGCACGCAAACAGGTAAATCTCGCTTTTTATTTAAAAAAAATAATAACCAATTCTCTCAACGTGGATCTAATAAGTACCTTACGCGCGCACGTAAAACTCGTATTTATTTCAGAAAAATAACCATCCCTCTCAGCATGGATGTAATAAGTACGGCACGCACAAACGTAGCGCCCAAGCGGAATGTGTTTTAAAAACAAAACCCAACATGGCGTAAATGTGTGACTTGAAGTTAGTTGATTTCACAGCACTACAGATGTGTGTGTGTGTGTGTGTGTATATATATATAGTAATGAAAAAATCCCTAGATTACATCTATATAACTTTCGTCGTACAAATAGCATCAGCGAAAATTTATATTTTTTGACAAATCTTGTCAATATAATTATTTTAAATTCAAATTTTGTTTTATACATTATGTGATAGTCTAAAGTGATCAAATAATCAAATAATTACAGGGCTGATTATCTTACTTCAAAGGAGAAAGAAAAGGATGAAAGGCGACAGAAGAAAGCTAAGAGTGAACTAAATAATCTCAAGGCTGATAGCGTAAGTAATTAATAAATATCTACTTATTTACATATATTTATAAACTCATGTTAATCAATTTTATTTATCTTTACTAGGGTAAGGGATCCAAAAACCAAAAGAATGGTCACGAAAAGAAAAAACTTCCAAAAGGTTGCGTTTTTTACATGTCAAATATTGAAAAAGAAATTCCAAGAGATGAGATCAAACAGAAATTCATAGAATTGGAAGGTGATGTAGCATATGTTGATTATAATCTTGGAGACAAAGAAGGATGGGTTCGTCTTCAAGGCGAAAATTCTGCTGTAGAATTTTTAAAGAAGTTGGATTCAGATACGGTTTGTAGAATTTTTTTTCTTGTTTAATTTATTATCTAATGTTCATTAGAAATTTTATGAATTATTTTTATTTTAGGTGAAAGTTCAGGATTGTGAAATTAAATGCAAATTGATAGAAGGGGAAGAAGAGGAAGCTTATTTAGTCAAAATTCAAGAGACTATGGCTAGCCACAGACTGAATCGACGTGACAAAGGTAAATTTGATTTCAGTTATAAAAATCTTATAATTTTAAATAAACAATAATTTTTCAATTAAATTTATCAAAATAAGTATTCTAATACATATAAATGTGTGTTAAACTAATTTTTCCTTTAAAATGATGATTTGCCATGCTAATACTGAGGGATCTCAAGGATCTCGCTGAGTTGAAATATCTCAATATAACTGATGACTATAAATTTTGCTATTTATATATTAAATAAATAGGTACACATAATTAATGCATTTGTTAACTTACTTTGCAGGTCGCAATATGAGGAAGGGTTTCAAGCGACGTCATAGTCCTCACAGAGATGGAAATTCAAAAAAGACCCGAACCGACGCGTAATATTATTACGTGAAAATTATTTTCTTAATAAGAAACGACATTAATGTTATAGATGTAAGATACGTTTGATTATAATTAATTTAGTATTATATAAAAAAAAATATCAAACATCAGTTTTCACTAAAGCATTGTATTTTAATTTTTTGTTATTAAATCTTATTCAAGATTAAAAATATTTTCTTACATATATCCTAATATTGTTAAAATAAATAGCTTAATAAATTAATTTAATTAATTTGAAACATCGTTATATTTTTCTATTATATAACAATTTAAAGAAATCTCTTTTACTCTAAATTCATATTTGATAAATAATAGTTCCTTATTTTATTTTGTGAAGATGTATTTTATATGTACAAAAGAACTTGAAAATCGTACATATAAATATGTATATAAAACTCATACACAATTCTCTCATACATAATTCAACAAGATCCAAAAAATAGCTTAGAAGTATATTTGAAAATACTTTTTAACATGTATAACTATAACTTTAACATATAAAAAATAAATATCTGGAAAAAAGAAGGAACCATCTTTTTATTCAATTTCTTTATTCAGTAAAAAATAATTATAAATATGTTATCCCTTAACATAGTAGAAAAAATTAAGTCTTAGACCCAAATCCATATCAAAATAATAATTTTAAGTTTAAATTTCAAAGTATAATATTAAATCTATTATTACATTGGAATGCTTATAATATGCATGGAAGTCATTGTTGAGCGCTTCATTAAACAAGTATTTCAGATGATTTTCTTATATCTTACAAAATTACTCAAATATTTCTGTTTCATTATAACTCCATCTAGATTCATTTTATATGTATTCTTCATCCATACTAATCGCAAATTTGCACTTTATCACAGAAACTATAAAACAGTTTCAGAATGTATCTGAGTTCTGATAGAAAAAATTAATTTTTTTCTTGGTATGTTATTGTGGATTAGTACAGTTACTTTATCATCTTAAATAGATTTATTTTTGAGGAGAATTTTTTCCAGTCTGACTAGATTTTTGCTTGTTTGCTGATGTTTTAGTTTCAGCTTTTGTTGGTGGTTTAGTTTCAGTTTTTGTTGGTGGTTTAGTTTCAGCTTTTGTTGGTGGTTTAGTTTCAGCTTTTGTTGGTGGTTTAGTTTCAGTTTTTGTTGGTGGTTTAGTTTCAGGTTTTGTTGGTGGTTTAGTTTCAGTTTTTGTTGGAGGTTTAGTTTCAGTTTTCACTAGTGGTTTAGTTTCCTTTATTTTAGGGGGTGGGGGAGGAGGAGGAGGTGCAGTAGTCGTAGTGGTTGTTGTCGTTGTGGTAGTTGGCTTTTTTTGTTCAGTAACTGGAACACTTCTTTTTTCTACTTTTTCAGTTTTCTTAGTTTCCCCAGGAGTTTCATTTGCAACAATAAGATTAGGAAATGCTTGTTTCAATGGCACTCTAGCTACATTTTCTGCAAATGGAGAACCAAGCCACAGATATCCATTATGGATGTAGGCTGAGCTAATACCAGCAATTTTTTCATCTGTACTATATGCTGCATCTATAATCTTACCATTACTATCTATTCTCAAAACTGTAACAGTGTTTGGATAAAAGATCTTTATGCTTTCAAATCCTCCCAAATAATGGACTATTCTCTCAGTGTAATAATTAGGATAATATGATTGGAAGCACTTGAAAGGTGCTTCTAATAGTGCAAGTAATCTTGCAATCATACGTCTTATATATGGATGAGGCATTACAGATTGAGACAGTTGAGGTTGGTCAGCATCTGCATATACTATAAGAGACACTAAAAATCCTTTGTTACCATCAGAATCAACATTATCAGGCATTCCTGGAAGTCCTTCAATAAAGGTTTCATGTTTGCCTGCCTTACTACCCTTCAAGTTGTACTTTACAATTCGAGATTTCATAGTTTCCAGAACAATAACAAACTCTTCATTATGACTTAAAGCAACACCATTAGGGAATCCTAAACCTTTCATAAGTACTTCATTTTTCTTTGTGGCAGCATTATATTTAATAAGCCTAAAAATATACAAATAATGATATATTAGTCAATTGTAAAGTTTTAAAATAATAAAATATTTAACTAACCTTCCAGATGGATTGGCTAGCACTGCGAAAATTCCATCTTGAACTGGAAATTCTGTACTGGAGTCAGACCAATATATGTCTCCATTACTTGCAATGTCTAATGCATTGGTAAGCATTGGAACTTTTCCATCAATTGGTTCTTTACTATTGACAAGTCTTTCATATTTTCCAGTTTTCACATCAACTTTAAAGATTCCATAATAGGCATCACAAACATACAAGGCACCTTTTTTGTCAAATTTCATACCCAAAGGCCTTCCACACTTTGATTCTTGCCAAATACCATCTAAAAATTAATTATTTTTTTGTAATTATTTATATTTATTATTGAAAGTTTATAATACAAAATAAAAGAAATTTTTTTACCGCAATCTTTTCCAAATTTGACAATGGGTATAAGTTTATCTTTTGTAACTTTAACTACATAACCTCCATGTACCCCTGTATAAAGTTCTCCATTATATGATGCAAATGCTTCAGCACCTTTGACTTGTCCTTGAAATAAAGTCTCTGCATTGTTCAATCTTTCATTTACTGCAAGATTACCTGTCAATTTTTTTGGTTCAACAATACTGAAAATGATAATTTTATTAAATTAATTAATTTTCATTCAAATTTTTAAAATTCTCATTATTGTTTAAGAAATTTTCGCATAATAAATCTAAATTGTATCTTTAAATTATTAAATTTCAAATATTGTATCGATTTAAATAAATATCTTTCATTTGCAAAAACAAAATTTATTCATTGTACTTATTTGTACACTAATCACTATACCTGTATTCAGTAAATTCAGCCTCAGGAGGGATTCCGGGAATAAAGGTGATTGCAGCAAGAATAGCTCCGATGTAAATTATACTCGTGCCGACCGACTTTAAATACCCCATACTGCCGGTCAGAAAAACTGCTGAAAAAATTCGCACAAAATTAACAAACGGTTTTTCAACTGCCCATCCGCACACTCAATTTGAACTGATCCTCTTTCTAATTTCTATATACATCCACGAAGTATATAGAGTAAGATATATCTATTTGCGATAATATCGACTCTCGTTCGTGGAAACTGCAATTCTACTCACCTCAGGTGGTTGTTTCTCTGTCTTCTCTCCGCAAAGCAGCGCGCGAATCTTGGTTAGGGCGGCGACGATGAGATCCTGCTTTGCGCACGACTGCTGTTTCTGCAAGAACGCGCGCTCCTCGTGTGCCGCGGCGGCTGTGCAGGCAGAATGTAAAATCAAAGAGAGAGAGAGAGAGAACCGAAGAACGGTAAATTATATTCACTAATTATGCTATATAATGCGCGACGCCTATTCGCTTAGCTCGCTAGCTCGCTCTCACTCTGTCTCTGTCGCGCAGACAACCTTTGAGGAAAAGGTCAAGTTTGCACACACATGGCGTATATGCGTGGCGGGACTGTGATGCGTGATGTGTGTGCCGCGATACGAGCCGAGGAGCCGATGATGAGCTGCCTGCAACTCTTTCTCTTCTCTCTCTCTCTCTCACTCTTTCTTAATCTTCGATGTGTGTGTGCGCTGTGTGTAAGATTCTCACTGGCCGAAGCTTTGTACTGGTAATACTGGTGTGACTGGAATCCGAATAAAGTAAAAGATAAAAAGAAGAGACTGCAATCACCGTTACGGTAAAACAATGACGTTTTCTGCGCGAAATTTTCGCCACTTGCTGGAATTATTATTGGAAACTATTGACTATATCTATAATATTATACGTTAGGCGTGAATGGTACATATATATACCTACTAATTTTGTCTTGTATAGGTATAAAGTATATTGAGAAAGGAGAATTCTGAGTTCATAATCAAATACGTGAATCAATATTTATATTGGTAACACGTTATCTATTATGTTAATGATACCGGTGATTAAATGCTGGAATGGTAGAAACAGGTGTTACTTTATACACTCGTACATTATAATTTTATAATACATTATTGAACTCCGTTCAAATAAAAATAAATATCATGAATTCCTAATAAATAAATAAATAAATTTGTAAAAACTTATATAATAAATTTTGTTGAAGAGAAAAAATAATTTCGCGCCTACTTATACGCACGCACCTATCAAGAGAACGCATAATATATATCACTAAGTCTCTCGTGGAATAGTACCTAATTAAAAAAACGAGACCACAAAAAACGATGTCTCACGTATGAATTATGCGTCTCTTCACCTATTAAAAATTTTTTTTAATCGATTCGAGTACCGCTCAATAGTATACCATTATACATCTGTCCAAGCAAATCATTTGAAAATATTGCATAAATTTTCTCGTACCAACCGTTATATCTTCACGATTTATCGAACATTCTAATATTGCAGACCTTATATGGCCTATACGGTTTGATTGCCAAGACCACGCTCACAATGAACTTCTGCCGATTTATTTGAGCGCTATTTTTAGAAACGGCATTAAACGAAATGGAATAATTTTTTTAACAGTCTGTTGCGTAGCATTATTATCACACTTGCTGTTATACGTTTCACCTTGCAAGCGAACGTTGTAAGGACGTTCACCGGTCGCTAAAAGAGCGAGCCCCTCCGATTCGCGCGATAGTACGTGCAACGGCACACTATATTTTGTTGGAAGTATACGGGACCTTTTAGAAGAACTTTACGGGAATGTCACTTTTTTCTTGCATCGTATATACTTAAATGCGGTTCAGAAATAGAAATCGAAGGAGACGTTTTATCTCTCTGATTCTTCGTATTATATTATTATACTATATAGTAGAACGAAAAAATTTATTCGCTCTTATTCATACATAGTTGTGTATAAATAAAATATCTTTTTTATTCGAGCAACTATATAATTTTAATATATACAAAACATTTTTTTTTATTAAGCATGCAGCATTCCTTAAGTGTATGTGATAAAGTATAGATATATAGATAAGTGTTAGTTCGGAATCAAATATAATGATTGTTTCAGCAAATTTTTTACCAATTCCGCTAAAATTGATAGAGGGTTTAAGTATGTATACTTATAAGAAGTTAAATTATCTACTTTAAATTATCAGAAAAATAAGATTTTATAATTTTTTATATTTACAAGTTCCTTTTATTGCTACGGAAATATATATTTATAAACATTTTCATATTTTTCGTTATTCTTGTTTAATTTTATAATTATTTTTGTGATCGAAATTTTCTCTTACTAGAAATATTCAAAAAAAAATTTTCGTTAATTGTAGCATATTTTTAGCAAAGATTATTAAAGCAATGTATTTTCAAAAAAATACAAAAAATTTACTTTAACAATACTTTAGAAAAAAAATCATATACGCGTGTAAATTATATTGTGTTCTGAAATGTAATTTATAAATTTGGTTTTGTTTTTATACATTATGGACATGATGACGCATACATTTGAGCAAACCTAAATATAAATTTTACGTCATGTAATATATGTCATATACTTTTTAAATATTCAAAATATTCTTAACATTATATGCATGTTAAAAAATCGGTGATTATATCGTAACATTATAAATTTTTGATAGTTCATCAATGAATCTTAATTATTAAATTAAGTAAATTAATTGATTATTATTATACTTGTGATTTATTATCTGTTAACGGTTATTGTTGTTTTAGGTTTACGATTAATGAAAAATATATGTACTTAAATTGGCTGTAGGTGATATAAAATATTTATATAAATTTTTACAAATTTGTATGTATATACTTATTTGTAATATTTTTAATTTAATCATAATGAATAAGGAATTAAGGATCTATAAATAATAATATAACTTATTCGTATAAATTATTTATATAACTTAATATACTTATTCGTAATACGGAAAATTTTAATTTAGAGTGATAACGAAGGCGTATAAGCACGTCGTAATCGTAAGTAGCGCGCGTCGGATAGGTGCAAATACGCCCTTTTTTATTATAAAGATTTACTGATTTACCAGCCGTTAGTAATTGCAGAACGTTCCGTAATATTTTTAAGTTCTTATTCTAAGTTTCAGAACAAACGAATCCTCGTACCGAAATTCACGGAATAAACCTGTTCTGTTTTCATTTGGAATGATTTATATCAATAAAAATATGTTGTTTTCGTAATTATAAGTATTAGTAATAATAGACAGAAGATGAATATTTTTTGGATTCTGGGGTTATTGTTACTGAACGTAGTTCAAATATTATCATGGCAGGTATGCGATGATAAAAAACAATTTACAATTGTTTTTCTAATAAATTTGATCTATCCCTGATACAAAATATTGATAAATATAAATAGTTATTCTTTATCTACAATAACAACATAATCATGGCATCATGTTTTTAATTTAAAATTTGACAAATAGTTTGCCAACAATTGGTTAACATTTTTATCAGGGATGTAACCTCTATGACACAGCAATGATTTATATTTATTTATTAAACTTTGTGGTTTCACAGATACCAGAACATTTTGCAAAAACAGGTCATTCAAACAACTGGGCAGTATTAGTTGATACTTCCCGATTTTGGTTTAACTACCGCCATGTAGCCAATGTTTTATCTATTTATCGTAGTGTTAAACGGCTTGGCATTCCTGATTCCCAAATTATCTTGATGATAGCTGATGATATGGCATGTAATCCTAGAAATCCAAGACCTGCCACAGTTTTTAATAACATCAAGCAACATATCAATGTTTATGGTGATGATGTTGAAGTGGATTATCGTGGCTATGAAGTAACTGTTGAAAATTTTGTTAGATTATTAACTGGTAGATTGCAACCAGAGACACCTCGATCAAAGAAATTATTAACGGATGAAGGTTCTAACATTCTTATATATTTAACTGGACATGGTGGTAATGGCTTTTTGAAATTCCAAGATTCAGAAGAAATTACTAGTCAAGAATTAAGTGATGCATTGGAACAAATGTGGCAAAAAAGACGTTATCATGAAATTTTATTTATTGTTGATACATGCCAAGCTAGTTCTATGTATGAAAAGTTTTATTCTCCAAATATCTTAGCTGTAGCTTCAAGTTTAGTTGGAGAAGATTCACTTTCTGTAAGTTATATTTTGAATACCTTATTTCATTAAAAAAAAAATTAAAATATAACTAATATTTTTTAAATTTTAGCATCATGTTGATCCAGCTGTTGGGGTTTATATAATTGATCGATATACATACTATGCATTAGAGTTTTTAGAAACTGTTGAGCCATCCAGTGCAAAAACATTAAGTGAATTTGTATGTATTGTATTTTAATACATGCATAAATTAATAATTTCACATTTTAATTTTACTTTGTTTCAAATTTTAGTTAAAAGTTTGTCCAAAACACTACTGCCTTTCAACAGTTGGTGTACGAGATGATTTATTTAGGAGAGACCCAAAGACTGTTCCAGTAACTGATTTCTTTGGATCATTAAGGCCAGTTGAATTAACAACAAGCATTATAAATACTGAAAATTTTGTGAAACCCAATCAAACAATTTTTAAAGAAGCTGAACAAAAATATAAATTTGTTCCGCAGTTTCCAAATTTTTTGAAATCCAGTTAATGCAAAATACTTTATGAATAAGTATTTAGAAGTACTAAAAAGTTGTATTATAGTACAAAATGCCACAAATGCTTCTACTCTATAAAATATAATTATAATGCATAAAATCATAAATTTATTATTTACTATATTTAAAACCAAAGTGATGTTCCTTTTTTAAGTATTTTATTATTTTGAAGTTTAATCTAAAACTAATAGTTATAATAACTCTATGTATATTTGTAATTTTTATATAATATTGCTCAATAAATGTTTCTATAAATTAAAATGTTACTTTTTTTAGAAAGTTGAACTGAATTTTTAGCATTAGATATGAATGCAATTATGTTCTGACATTTTTATTTTTAACTCTTTAAAAGTTTACATTGTGTCTTTTCTTTGAGTTTATATTAAATGAGTTAATAAAATACAGGTTTAAATATACAAATATAAAATTTATTTTATAAAAGTACAGTTTGTAATGAACTTACAATTCAATAACAAAATTATGAAATTTAAAGTTGAAATCTAAAGCATAATTTTAGCTGTAGAGGACATTTTTAATATACTAAATAAATCTTCATTAATTTAGCAGTACCTGTAGTCTTTTGTAATTTTTAAAATGTACACTTTTAACAATGTAGTATAAATACTATCTTATGAAACAAACAATACTTAATATTAAAATTTTTTTAATGATTTCAATTTGTTTTGTCTTTTAATTCCTTCTCTTCTCAAATATCTCCAATATGCTTTGGTATTTGGATCAAGTTCTTCAAATGGTGGTGGAGGTCCGGTTCTTATATTCCATAACCATTCTGGATATTCTGAGTCAGGTCGTAGTTCTACGTCCTGCCCTTCTTTCAAAATATTGGTTCCACAAACATACTTTGTTAATATATTAGCATCTGTTTCAACCGGTAATTTTGTCTTCCGCATAGCAGGACCTTTTGTTTTTGTTAATTTTTTATTTTTTCCTAAAGCCATACCTAAAATAAAAATATATTGGTTCCACAATTGTTAACATAATCTTTAGAAGTATAAATCTTATATTTGATACTGAGGAAATGCAGATTTAAGTATTATAATGTATAAAATACTTATTTATTAATAAATTTTTTGAACTAAAATAAAAATACGTTATAAAGTTAGTGAGATAAGTATAGAATAATGTTTCTGTACTTCTTACCTGGTATAGCATAACTATTTACTTGAATATTATATTGGATAGGAATTATAATTCTTTTTGAAATTTCTATCAAACGAATTGTTGATAACAGACTCATATTGTAAAAACTTTTTTATATTGTAATAATAAAATATGAGATATGATACTAATTAGTAAAGGTTCAAGTAATAACTTTCAAAAAGATTATTTTACTTGTGCGCTAAGTGTATTTTATAACCTTTTCACTGCTACTACGGTAGAAACGAAAATGATTATACACATGCTGTGTATCTCTACAATATCTCATACTTATATTGTTCACCGCGTAGACAAGGATTGAAGAAGTGGCCTCATATGTTGACCTGACTATATATATATATGTATAGTTAGTTACATATGTATATATTTCGTGATATGGTTCACTTGCTTTTACGTGAGCAGGGATCTACGACTACACAATAGTGTATAAGTTCACTACAACTAGCAGAAGACATTATATTCTATGCGTTGCGATGGCGGGCAAGTCTTGAATCGATCAAATATTGTTATGACTGTTTACATAAAGTGCAATTTTAGGAATTCCATGTCTATTTAAAACATGCTCAAGCCAGTCGATATATAAAAGCTAGTTATACAAGAATTTGAAAGTTAGAATGCCTTCGAGTATTTAAGATATAAAGTTTTCAGACAATATATAGTTCGTGTTTGTACAAATATATCGAGTCATTTAATATATACAACGTGGAAATGCTCTATTGAAACGTTACGAATGGTATGGTTAAAGAAATCATTTATATTAGTTTTCGGATTATGTAATGCCCATAAGCAGTTCTAACACAAGCACTACGGTATATAAAAAAAAACACTTAGAATTTTTATTTATTACGCATGGATCTATATATGTTAGTGTGTATAGATTGTTTATAATTTTGTTTTCTCTTGTTTTTAATTCAGATAAAAAAACCATTGTTGCATACAAAAGGAGAGTCCGTGCAAATAGACAATCAGGAAGAATACAAAGAAAGTCATTTTTTAACTATTGCACCAGCTCTGCCAGTTTTATCTAGGGTGCCTGTACTTCACAAGTTGAACAAACGTTCATTCAGTACATTCAGGTACAGTAACTGTTTACAAATACAATTTTTTACCTCACATTTTAGAATTTTTATTTAATCTAGCAGCTTAGTTTATTTGAAAAAATATTCGAAAAATTATTTTTTTAAAAATAAATCAATACAAATTTTAGTCACATTCTTCTCACTCTCGAATTGATTATCATTGCAATATAAGCAATTCTACATTTAATCCGCTCTTTTTCTGTCCTAAAAATGCCGAACCTTTTTTTTTTTGGAGCATATATTTTTTTCGATCTTTATACCTAATAATATATGAAGAAAATGTTGAATAATTCAAAACAGTCTCCAACTATATTGAATAAATATCAACTTTGATACTATCACCTCATATAACAAAATAATTAGGAGTTTGTATTTTATTAATATTAAGCGGACAAGGTGCCCTTTACAGAAGATAAGTTATACATTCATATCGAGATGGTAATGAACTTTCTACAAGGAAGAAATTAAAGTAGAAGAATATCGAGTTTAATCCAAGCTATTATGGATCGTTAAAATTGAACGATCCCGTACAATTTTAGACAAATTTAAAAATCGTGAAAAAGAAAAAAATAAGTGATATATTATTTGCAGATTTTCAAAATTTCAAAGATTTTATATTGCTTTTCCTACATTTTTCCCATATATTAAACGTCCACAAGAAAAATTGATATGCAATTGAAATAGTGTCACAAAACTGTTTATTTATTTATTTATTTCACCAAATAAATTTACATACATGGTAAATCCTATAGAAGTATACATAAGATACTTGTACATAATAGGTTGGCACGAAAACTTATAGAACTAATAATTTAATACTAAACAGAAGAAAAAAAAAGAAAAATAAATTTTCGTAATAACAAATACATTTTCATAAAACAATGTGAGATTGCAATAACAATTTGATACAATTTTTAAAGATTTGTAACATAATTAGTAACATATTTAGATCTTAAATAATTTTTCAACTTAGTTTTAATACATTTCATACTACTATTATTTAAAATTGTTCAATATTTTTTCATGTATATTAATAAGATATAAATATTGCGAAAAACCATGTGCAGAAAGTGTGCTTCAAAGAAAAATTTTTGGTTTTGTTTCGGGACGGAAAAAGAGCAAATAAAATATAGAATTACTCATAAATATATATACTATTGCTCATATATTCCTCGCGCATGCAGCGGCTCGACAAATTCCATTTATCAGTCGGAGAATGATCAAGTCGGCGGCTGCAATGTCGTCACACTGCAACAGACCGAGGAGGGCAAGTTCGTGGTGGCGAGTCGCAGCGCCCAAGAACGCGAGAAGAACCCTGACCGAATATGTCTGGACCGACGGGGCCTGACGACCTTCCCTTGGATCGTCGACGAGCCGAAGTTACGTCTGATATCGCTTCAGCACAATCTCATATCAAAGATCGAGAAGGACCATTTGGCCCAGCTGACAAAACTCGTCTTTCTCGATCTCTACGATAATCAAATAGACAAATTTTGCAATCTAGACTCGTTGGAGAACCTTCGCGTTTTGTTGATGGGTAAGATATATACATACACATAGATGGGGATTTTTTTAGTTTTTACGAAGAGTTTATCAATCATTTTTTTTTGTGAATAGGTAAGAACAGGATAAAAAAAATTGAAGGGTTGAAAGGTTTATCGAAACTAGAGGTGTTAGACTTGCACGGTAATCAAATAATACAGGTATCCGGCTTAGAAGAGTCGAGCTTACTAAAGGTCCTAAACTTAGCTGGTAATAATATAAAGAACATAGGTCACAATGATTTCCAAGGGCTCTCGTCGCTGAAGGAGCTTAATCTTCGACGTAACAAGATAAAGAAGTTGCTCGGATTCGAGAGCACGCCCCAGCTGCAGAAACTTTACCTCAGCAACAATGATATCCAGAAGATCGAGGATATGGGCAGCATAGCCAAAGCGCTGCAGATCAAGGAGATAACGATAGACGGCAACCCCGTGACTCTCACTGCTGAATGTGTGCCATTTCTCGTCTCCTACCTGCCAAATCTCCAAGTTCTGTCGACAATGCAAGTAAACGAGCAAGTGCGTCGCACCGCAATGGCTTGGCGCACGCTGAAGGAGCAGTCGAACTCCGCGTTCCTGGACCTCAGTACTCAGGTATGCGTAAACGTGCGTCGCGAGGAGGTGATATCGAACGCGAAGACCAACTGGGAGCTGTTAAGGTCACGTACGAGGTGCTTCAACAGTAACGCCAACAAGATGAACACGATCAAAAGCGATCATCTGCGCGGCTTCACCTTCCAGTCATCGAATACTACGATAGACGTGTCCAAATTGAAAAGTACCGGTCGTGCACCGAACGGCAATAAGCCCAAGGAATTCGGGAGTCTGCAGTCGGTCGAGGAGAACGCTGAAGCGAAGAAAGCTTGCAGCAAAAAGAAGAGCCGCTCGACCGAGAACCTCACAAAGATCGGTAACAGCAATAACAACAACAACAACAACAGCAATGCTAATAATCACGTCGTCGACACGTTCGAGTTCAAGCTGCCACCAATATTAGTTCCTATAATCGACAACCTGACGAATAATCAGGTTGACGGCCACAACGCCATAGGCGACAAGACCAGCTCATCCGTACAGGATTGGTCTGATTCGTCCGATAGCGACAAAGAGTCCTCGGAAAGCCATCAGAGCTTAAAAAGCGGATTACGCAATCACTTGGTCAAGTGCACCGGACGTGCAATGTCCGTAGATAGCGATAATGTAAATAGTAGTGCGAACGACGGGTCCGGCAAAAAGGATAATAATAATATTTTTCATGATTTTAATCTCTCGCTGCAGGATATGCAGTGCGACAGAAACGCACAAATGAATAATTCTTACACCCAGGAAAGTCAATTAGATCTCCAGTTGAGGTCGACGAAAAATCGGCCCAAGTTAAATGCCTTTTCCAAGGGAAGTAGCTTGGATAGTAGTAAATCGTTGTTAGGTGACTCGAGTAGCTCGTCGATATCAAGCACAGATAGAACTAGAATAACTAGCGCGCAAGTGAAGAAAATCGTTCATTATAGGAGTAACAGAGCTGCGACAGCTCGAGCAAAGCACAAAGCCATCCCGTTGCCGAGTCCACCGCCTCAGCCGCTACCATCCAAGGAAAGAGAACAAGGTACGAGTAGTGGTTTTTTTTCTCTCCTTATTTATTATTAAATGTTGAAGGCACAATATTATGGTTTTATAGGGAGCGATTATTTGGTAGAAATCGCTGGTCAGTGTTTGAATATCTATGGCCAAGGGTCGTTACGTTACATAGACAGACAATGGGATACTATAAAGGCTAGCGAAGTCAGCTCGGTTAAATTCAACTACGTTAATTTTAATAACATAGCTACGATATTGAATAAGCTTAAACACCGATTTCCGAATGCTGAACACTTCTTTTTCAAAGAAACGAATATTAGCCATTTAGGGCAACTCAATGCTTTAGCCGAGGCACAGGGGCTCAATAGCATACAAATCGAGGCTGAGGGTAATCCAATTATTTCCAAAAATTGGAAGGTTTACGCTGTGTATCGACTATCACACTGGGGATTGAAAATTGTAAATGGGACGCAGGTATGACTTTGTTAAATGTTCTTTTTTTAAACAGATGTTATATTCGTAGAGATGATTTTTTAAAGATTTCATATATAATTATAGATTACAGAGGAAAATGTATTCAAAGCAAATCAGGAATATTCTGGATTGACTGATATCGTTATGTGGTCTTTACCTGAATCACTTTTACAACCGTTGCTACATCGATTGCATTTAGATCGGGTTCAGAAGCAAAACGGGGAACAAATAACTGCCAAACAGTTTTTATTTAACAGCGATCCGGCTTTGAGAAATGTCGTTGCTAAGGAAGCATTACAGTGGCGGAAAGGAAATGTTACGCAGGTAATCATTCTTGTATTAAATATGAATTGCGTATAATTATTTTTTATTTTTAATGTGTATAAACGTTGCAATAATGTGCTTGAAAATTAATGTAGGAAGATTTGATTTGGAGACATAAAGGAAAAACCTATCTTTCACCATTGATTGATCAAACTGTCAATGCAATTCAAAAACTGCAGATCCTGGATGACGAGTGGCCAAGCATTTTACACGAATTAGTCTACGATACATTAGTTGATTACTACGATATGTGTGGATATATGGAACGTTGTATCAAAGATCTCGAGAAAAATAAGGACTGAAAGTTAACTAGATAATACTTTTGTTACTGTTTTTTGTATAAAAAGATTTATCTCAAGTTAATGTGTTTAGCATAAAAGCAATATTGAGATAAGTAGACTGATTTTTTAAATTTGATTATATGAAAGTAAAAAAAACAAACTTAAAAAACTGCAACGTAAAATCATTAGATAAACTTCACATAATTAAAATAAAAAATCACGATATCCTCAAGGCTTAAATAAAGTTATATCTCAAATTGTTTGTGTGGTATAACTGTTTCTTATACTGACAGTATAAAAACGAAATATAAAAAAAAAAATTATTTTGAGCCATCATCGTTTAATTATTAAAAAATTATAAAATTCTTTACAACTTGACGTTAAAACCTATATACACGCAAAATTTACAACAAAATAATATTTTATCTTTAAGAGTGATTTTTCTATAATATAACTTAACAATCATTATGACGATTATACATACTATGTTTGAATCAACTAATCAAGTGCCAAATCAATGTCATTACGTACTTACGTCATTAACTACACGTACTATATTAATTTTACTCTACGTGCAGTATTGCAGGAATGACATATTTCTTTTATAGAACTAGCTATATTCAACGCGCTTCGCGCGTATTGGTTTTCATTATTTTATTTATTTATTTATTCATTTTTTTAAGAGAGAGAAGATAAGCACACGATCAATTTTTTCAATTTAGAAGTTTCTGTCAATCAGTATAAATTAAATGATAATAACATAAATTTGATAAATATGACAATGAAATTTTTCTTATACTATTTTAATTATTCAGTTTTAAATACTTATAAACTCTAGAATTCAATCTTGAAAATACAAATATATTTGATTTTTGTGCCTATTTTGTATAGACCAATCTAATGAGTCTACAACAACCAATGAAAACAGTCTTATTGTGATGACAGATTTCATCCATTCACTTTTTTAAGAGAGAATACAGAAATCATCACTATTTTATTTAAGTATAATCCTTTTTTAAAACATTATTTACGACTTCATACTCGATTTAAAAAGTGTTACTAGTTACTTATTTTTTTTTAAATTTAATAATTTCTTTATTACATAATTTTGTTTAAGGTACATACATATATGATTAATAATTAGATGGTAATTGAACGTGCATGGCTTAAAATATCTTTAAAAAATAAACTTAATTTGCTTATTTATTGTATTGAAATAAAATGTAAAAGAGAATATCATGATACCAATAAGGATAAATATTTGTCTTTTTACTTGGATATATACTACGATAATAGCATATTTATGTAAATAAAATATTCTTTATCAATTAAATTAGAAAATGTAGGTGGTGAAAATTCAATAAAAATGTACGTTTTATTGCTAAAAAAAGAATTTCATTAATCAATTATTGTAATAACATTTAATTATAACTTTCGGTATTATAATTACATTTTTAAACATTTGTAAACTGTACAATTACATTTTTTGTTTTATTATTAATGGTAAATTCATTAGTTATATCCTATCTAGTGATCACTTCGCGAATATATAATAGTGTAAAATAACCAGCTATAAAATTTATAATAGTAATTTAAACATTCCAAAATTATATAAAACTGAAAATTAGATGATTAATTTGGTTATGTAGTGCGGTAATAATAAATTTTTTATATTGGGAATTGGTAATAAAAAGTAAATTAATGAAAATTTTGTGAAAAATGTGTATATGAATATGTTTTGCGCACTGTGTCCTGTGTTCGATAGTGCTTGCATAAAGCGCAATGGAACAAATTTTGTGGTCGATATCTACTAATTTTGTAGTCAGTGGTAGAAGAAAGGCGGCTATAAAGTAGATATATCAGAAGACTTTTTTCTCCGACGTACATCATGCATCGTATACGATTTTTGTCATAAATTTCTTTATTTCCAATTTTTTTTCAAATAAAATTTGTAACTCACATGGAGAAATTGTAGAGTATACTATTTATATAACTATATAAATGAATTGAATATTTAATTATTTTCAAATTAGTTTTTGGGTTATCACTATATGATAACTGATAAGTATGCAGAATAAGAATATAGAACCGAACTTTTTGATTAACATTATTATCTGACAGAAGGAACGTAGAATACTAGCCAGAATACGACATTGGAGGCATATAAAAATCTTTATGCGATACCTATAAATAAAAATAATACAGTAAGTGCGTATGCTATTTAGGATTCATTTTGAACAAAGTTGACCATTTGGCTAATCTATTTTATACTTTTTTGATATCCGATATCATCGTCAAATAAAGGTGTATTATTTATAAAAAATGTGTTGTTAATGAGAGTATTGACGTTGAGGATGTCGTAGGCAGTCGTAGGTATGTTTGGCAATCCAAAATTTTATTTTTACATTCAGTGCAAAATTGTAACCAAAGAATAGTTCCTGATGATAAAAAATAAACTTTAGGAATCGGATGTTTCTACATTAGAATCACCAATCTTTACTATAATATGGATGACGAATTAGAAGATAAAATACTTTATCAGGTATTTATATATATAAATATTATAAGATACCTTAGTAAAAATTACAATGCTCTGAACTATGAAAATTTCCAGTTTATTGTATTGAGGTTAAATTTTGTATGTGTTTATATGGACACTTATACATAATATTTATATAAAAGTTATAGATATAATCCTTATCATTATATTACAATGCTTATCTATATGATATGTATCAAGTTCTACCGCAATAATTAGATTGAACAATAATCCATTTTATGAAATAATCTTTACTATAGACAATTACATGTTTTAATATTAAAAAACTGGAAATCTGTAGTATCAAACTTTATTCAATTTAAATTATTTTTAAAATTTGGTGAAGCTATGTGAAAGGTATTATTGTACTATTCTTTGACTGTTATAAGTACTATACATTTTGTAATTTGAAGTAATAGTTTAATATTTTTAAATATTAGTTATAAAAATTTGTAGAAAAATTGGAAACAGTTCATGAAAATATCTATAAAAAGAGAAGTTACAAATTTATTCAATATGACGTCTATGCATCACTATAATCTTTAATATTTAATTTTTCAGACATATTTGTCACATATGAAGTTAGTATCAAAATTTGCAGTGGGAATACCCACTGGTGGAATACATACGCCATTGAATTATGTGTGGCGTATTGTACGATCATACATTTTTAAGCCAGAAGTCATACTGTTTAGTATAATATTATTTATAATATTTATTTACTTACAAACAGTTGATACATGGAGCAGATCGTTAATAGGAAAGATTCAATATACGCTTGGACGTACTACGTCAAAGGTAATGTCTTACATTTATACAAAACTTTAGATTTAAATATTTATTAATGATTATTATAACTACTGTTTAGGTATCAAAATTACAATTATTCATAAGCAATTCTTCGAATAAAAAACTTGGTTGGGAATTCAAACAAGATTACATAGCAGCATATGCTATGCAAGGCCATAGACCACATATGGAAGATCGTTTTGTTGTTAATAGTGATATAAGTAACGCAGGTGTTTCATTATTTGCAGTATTTGATGGTCATGGTGGAGAAGTAAACAATTCATTTTTGTATAATAGTATGTCTACTTAAAATTATTTATTTTATGACACCATTATTCTAGTTTGCAGCAAATTATGCACGTGATAAACTTGTACCAAGTATTGCTGAACAAGTTGTTGAACTGAAAAACATAATAGCTGGTAGAACTCCAAAAAGTGTACAAGAAAAAAAAATAAATGACGATGTAGATATAAAAAATAAGGAGGACATACAGACTGATACTACTGTTCAAAGGAAGAAATTGCTAAAAAAAACTGGAAGCACTTCATTAACAGATGATTATGCAAAAAAAAATATTGGAATCACAGATCCTGAATTACTGGATAAACTTGATAGTATTTCAAAATCTATCACTAGACAGGTACAGAAAATCTACAAGAAAATAAATTATATTTCAAAAAGAATATTTTTTATGCACAACAAGATATCTTTTAAAATTGTTTAGGTAAGACCATCTCGACCTGATGACAAAAAGCCTCCAAAAATTGATATAACTAGTTATCTAGATGGAAATAAAATAAATTATGGTAGACTGTTGACTGATCAAATACTTGCAGTTGATAGGTTATTAGTAGATGCTGCTAAAAAGAATATGGATGTTGCTGGTAAATATTTATAATTGTATTTTTTATATAGTGTAAGGCACTCATACTTATCTTTGGAATATTCCTGTGCTTCTTAATTTTACTTTTATTTAATATATATTTTATTCACCCTTATTTTAATATTAAAATTTGAGCTTACATAAATATTTTAATTGAAATTTTTGTTGTAATAGCAATTAAATATTTCGAAAGTTTGTAATTTCTCTAAATTAATTATTCATATTTAAACTTATTTTAAATTATTTAAATAAAGTTATTCCTATTCAAATTACTTTGTATTTAACAAGCTAAACATTTTATCTTAAAATATAAAAAAAATTCTTTAAAAATTTAACAAAAATTTTATTTTATTATTTTCCTTATTTTAGGTACAACTGCCTTGATTGTTCTCATAGAGGGTAATAAATTAATTGTTGCAAATGTAGGAGATTCCAGAGGAGTCATGTGTGATGGAATAGGTAATGCAATACCTCTGTCATTTGACCATAAACCGCAGCAGGTACTTTAAAATTATGAATATCCGACATATTTCGTTACAATTATATATTTTTATGATATTTTTCTAAAAAATAACTGTTTTTTTCTTAAGCAAAGAGAAAGAAATAGGATAAATAGAGCAGGGGGTGTTGTAACATTTAATGGAGTCTGGAGAGTTGCTGGTATTTTAGCAACATCACGTGCTTTAGGAGATTACCCTCTTAAAGATAAGAAATTAGTAATAGCAGATCCAGATATTCTGACTTTTGATCTTGACGACCATAATCCAATGTTTATTGTGCTTGCTTCTGATGGTTTATGGGATACTTTTTCAAACGAGGAAGCTGTAGCTTTCATTAAAGAGCGCATTAATGAACCACATTTTGGAGCTAAAAGTATAACACTTCAAAGTTATTACAGGTAAATATAAAGTCGTCATATAATCTTATATACTTTTGTTTTATAAATTGTTTTATTAATATTTTATAGAGGATCATTAGATAATATTACTGTTGTTGTAATTGATTTAAGAGGTCGAAAAAAAAGTACATCAGAAAGAGATGTAAGTTATAAAGCTGCATAAGTCACTATAAAATGTGGATACCAACAATAATTGAATAAAATTCTAGTCATGATTTAACATTCTTAAATGATTTAACAACATAAAAATTTTACATTTTTGCATTGTGTAATAAACTATTTTCATAAATAAAACAATGTTTGTTTAAACTACAATATTTTTTGTTTCATTATAATATTAAATTAAATATTGTTTCCAATTTAAAACAAAAATGAAACTTTCATTCGAATATAGAAATTGTAACTTCATGTCTGAATAAAGCACTTCACTCATACTTTATAGATATTCTTCATAAGAACTGGAACTAATGTTCATATCAGAAGTATTTAATATTAATTACCATTGCAAGCAGTGGAAACTCATTTTCAAGAACAATTTTTTTATTCTGTATAATGATATTTAAATATTTATACTCATCAATATATTTTATACTTAATATTTAATAATGTCCAAGTATTTGGAATAAGTTTTAAACACATGTGATTTATTTCATAGTTCTTTGATAAAAAATCAAATATTCTCTTGGTACCACTCAGATGTTTTATATACTTTTATGAATGCTAATTATAACAGAAAATAGCATCAAAATGAACATCAAAATGAATTAAATTACTTCTCTAGTAAATACAAATAGTAACAAACATTTTTTTTTTTGGAGTTAAGAAGTCTAATAGAGTAGAATTAAAAGCAAAAATTTATAAGCAAGAACTTCTATTGACGAAATTTTATTTATTTTTATTATATAAAATGTCAACTACAAGATAAAACACAGAGTTATGCAAATTTCATTTTCAATGATTATCAAGAATAAAAAGTAGAAAAAATCTTTTGTAGTTATATTTTAATATGTACACTTAAATTTATTTTATTAATTATCTTATAACTAATAATTACAGTTTCACTGATTACAAAAAACTTATATTATTAACTAATAAGAATTTTTAAATTGTTTACAAAACTCAAATTTAACCACGTAATTTCTTTGTTCTATGATGGATGTTAACGCTCATTATATTTAATGCAGTTTGGCAGTCTACACATTTTATCAATATTCTTTTTATGTCAAATTAAATTATTTAATGCAAATATATAAATAGATAAACTATGTACATATAATTCGCTGAAACATATCCAAATTTCCCATCAAAACATGTATAGCTTTGTATAGTCTCATGTTACAGAGTGCTTCATTAATAAAATGTTTTAACAAACAGGCAAAAAAGGTATCAATCAATTACATAAAATCAACATATAGTAATATCAAACCACAAAATTTTTAAAAAGTATCAAAATAAAATTTTTTCTATTTTATTATGTTAATTAGCACTTAAAGATTTTTTCATGGTAACAGAATTATGAAACGTCAATTGATTCAATATTTAATAGTAAAATAATTCTGAGTTTGTGAACTTGTTGATTGTCAACCGAGAAATTCAAAACCTTCATCAGATGTAGGACCTATAACTAAAAACAGAAAATTATATAGTTTGGTATTCGGTTTGAAGTTTAATATAAAAGAGTTTTTAAATAAGTTAATAAATTTAGGAAATAACGACTCATTATTGAACAGAAATAAAGAAATAGATTTTTTCTTACATGTAGATGCTGTAGCTCCTAAAGCTTCTGCTGCAACATCTTCAGCAGGTGACCAGCTAGCTTGCCTTTCTGAACAAATTTCAAATAAAGGCTGTTTTTCATTTGTAATAAGTTCCTCTTGCATTAGTCTACATAAAGATCTGAATTCTTTTTCATTAGCACAGAAGAAGCACTGAAAATTGAATGATTATTTATAATTTTCTATTGTATAAATTAAGAATACATGTAATAAAATTTATTACTAACAAGAGCAACAGATGGATCCATTTCTATTATTGGTATGCGGCTTGCAATTTTGCAGTGATAAGTAGCATCTACTTCTGCATCATTATCTTCTGATTTTTGGTCTAAGTTTCCAGATCGTTGAGTGGTATGGGGATCTAGAAATATTACTTCATCCCCTAAAATTAAATTATTTTAAATTAGTTGTGTATTATAAATTTTTAAAAGATGTTAAAGCAATTCAATTACGTTAACCTTGCTTGATAAAGAATAAATTGTTTTGTAATATGCACAGTTCTTATTTATTATTGAAAAAAGTTGATTTAGAAATTGATTAGAAAAATATGTTTGTTAAATTTAAAAATGATATATTACTTATTTTGAATTTATTCATTATCAAATGAGATAAGGTCAATGCAGTGTATATTTAACATAATTATTGCTATTAATGTAAAAATGTCTTTTGTACACTAACCAACATAACCTATAAAATAAAGAGCATGACTTGGCTTTCCACCAATTAATCCTAAGGACTGTGGGAATTGAAATGAAGTCTGAAACAAACAAATTTTGATGTTACTATATTGTAACTAAAACATAATTATGAGAAATAATTATGAAATACCTTCAGGCCACTAATATAAATGGGATTAATTTCACTTAATCCTAGTCGAAGTGGTATCAAAAGCAATAATGGCTTCCACTGACTGGGTGCTTTTAATGGTTTTTCACCATCAACTTCAACTGTGGTTGCACCCTCAACACGGCATTGTCTTACTATATTTTTTATAAGAATATTACATTTAAAAGTTTCATGGTTAATGAAGTCTGTAACTAGCATGAATTACTTACCAACATCATTAATTACCAATGCATTATCAAGAGCAACATGAATTGTAATGGAACTCCATTCATCGAATACAACTAATTTCCTACAAATAGAATCATACGTAGAATCATATTCAAATGTTAATTTTTTCATAAACTTACTTTAATACTTGAGCAATAGTGTTTGGGCCAAACCACTGCCCTACATCTTTTCCTTCAGATGCTCCCGTTAAAGCAATTTGATGAATAGAATAAGGAGCAGCTCGCCTATCTTCGAATCGTCTTAAGATATTTAAATATGTTGTGTTTTTTACTTCTGGTGTCCATCTCCAGTCTCTCCCTATTATTAAATACATCATTATTTAAGTATATCACTGAAGTTGATATAAATATTTTGTAAATACAAAAGTCATTTCAATAACATACCTAAATGTAAAGAAACTAGAGCTTGACCTAATACCATTTGGCCGCATCTTAACATGCACCCCCAACCTTTATCAGAGGTAAATGTTGAACCAAACCCTCCAATTGGAACAAATCCTTTTCGGTATGTAAACCAAAGTTTGGATCTTATATCTTTTCGAATAGCATCTCTTTCTAAAATATAAAATACCTTTTAATATTATGAAATACTATTGTATAGCACTATTATGCAAGATTTCTTAAATAAAGCAAAAAAATGAACTTAATCTTAATTTGTTTATTTTATGATTCTTTCTTTTAAATTAGTTTAAATTTTGTTTCATAGTGAAACCATTCATTAAAATGTTTAGATTCTAAAATATATAAATCAGTTGATACTGTTTTATTCTATATTTCAAAAGATGTCAAATAAATTTAGAGTATATTAACCTTTCTTAGAGTTATATTTTCTCCCAAGTATCCAAACAACATTTTCTGTTTGTGGTATGTCATCAGGTTCTTCAGATGTATTATGTGAAAACAAATTATCCATAATAGCAATTCTTGTATACAATAATTCTGGTAAACTTATCAAGGTTTCATGTGGAATGAACGCGCTAGAGCCCTGAAAAATAATTAATTACGTAGATCAAACAGTGATTGATTCAATGTAATAATCTTAATTAATAAATCCATTTTTAATCCAATAAATTCTTGTAATAATTATTCAAGATCAAAAACTTTACCTTGAACAAATTAGAAAACATTGGGCAGTTCACTGTTAACTCGATGAAGAAAGTTTCAATAATTCTGTAATTCTGCCATTTATTCAATGAAATTTCTCCAAATGTAGGAGATATTCACTGAATGTCAAAACATTGCACATCAACTTAAAATATCTAACCTCAAAAAATATTATACATAAGGATTACTCATAGACCCAACTAAACAGCTGATTAATTGTCAAAATCAATTGGACACTGTTTGTGTTTTGTTTACCAGCTTTTAAGGTTACTAGCGTAGTGGTGATTGACCTTATGCACCACTATTCAGAAATTTATCGCTATCTTTTTACAAATATTTACAATTTTCTGTATTTTTTCAATTCAAAGTTTGTTTTTCACTAGAAAATATATCTTATTTTCGTGATTATCCTCAACGTTAGTAGGTTAAAGCGTTGACCAACAAGCCTCTCTCAACAATTAACCTTCATTTGTCTGCCACTTTTCTTTTTATTTTACACTTAACAATCATAGTAATTTTTGAGAATACTATTTCAACAGTACTAGTTTATATCACACATCAATTACGACTGCCTTATCTTCAGTCTTTTCCTTTGTATAATCTGTTATTCGTTTCGTCCCAACTACAGATGACTTACATAGAATGATAGAACTGCATTGTCGAGTTTTTTACAGAAACTTCAAGCTGTGTTCACAATGCGATATAAATAAAACGGACATGCCACTGATCAAAATATGAAATACTTATTGCAAGAGTATTACGTACCTGTTTAGCAGAGTGAAGTAACAACGAGTACAGTATGCACACGTGCAGTGTATGGGTTGTTGCACTTATTAGCGAGAATAGCGTCTAAAATATGGCGCATACCACGCTTACACCTAATTCCAAGACCAAGGTTCTAATAGCTAGACGCTAGATGAAACCGTGACATAGGTCATAACTCGTGACTTATCGATTTATAAATTATTTAAATATAATTGCTAAAGATAACAGGAATTATAAATTTTATATTAATTTAATGGTTCGCCGTTATCCAAGAAAATATGTTATCAAGAAGTGAATAAGGGCCTAATGTAACTTTAAATAGCTACTTACTGCGCTATTACTGACAGAATGACGTCTGTTACGTATAAAGAAATAGCCATTTCGCTACTTTTTGCAGCAATATTTGCTTCAACTTCAATTTTAAACGTCATGTTTATGTCTCTATAGGTATAATATTTTTACTTGACAATGTTAAAGAGGCTGTGAAGTTTAACATTTAAAAATTTTGAATTTCGCGCCATAAATATTACCGACTGCGATAAATAAAGAATTTCTATAATTCAGTTTAATTAATTCGATCATAATGTAAATAGTAGAAAATATGAAACCGTATATTTACAATTTGATTGATTGGTTTCCAAAAGATTATTCGCAAAATATTGATCTTGAGGTCTTTCAATTACACAATATATCAGAAATTTTTTCAGCGATTTCGCTATTAATGTTAGTATTATAAGGTTTTCATGTTAATAAAATTCGCTATTTATTTTTGCTTAAAAAAAAAGATCTTTAGGATATTGATGTACGATAAATATTGTAACGTTGTACTTGCGTATGCTGCGTCATCGCCGAGGAGCTCATTCTGTGATTTCCTCACGCAATATTGTTAACAATATTTTTTACGATCTTCTATAAGATTTTTATGTTGAAAAATTATTGCGGTATTTCATATTCTCTAGAGACACCATAAACTGTTAATATCATAAATCGTCTACTCCGTTCGAATGCCATTTTAAAATGATTAGGAATATTGATTTAAAACTTTGCAAGGTGATAGACTGCTTTATTGTGACAGGCAATGATGTATTTGTTTTGCATACATGATATATCCAAATATTTTCTTTTTATTTATTCAAAATCGTATAATTTGCTTAGTCGGTAACAGTTGACGGTACGTGATAACTCTGCTATGATTTTCTAATGTAAAAATCTGTGTAATTGTAAAAATAATATGTAAATAATTTATTTTTTTATATACTAAATAAAGTTAAACAGAAGAATTCACAACCACCTGTCTGTTTAAAAATTTTGTTTGACTTTTTATAAATTACTGTATATTCATAAAATTTACTATAAAATTTTTAATATCTTAAAATAAATTAACCTTTTTAATTATTTTTTAAATTGACATACTTTTTTAGGCACGACCTCTCCGGGAGGGCCTTATATATTCACCAGAATAAAAATGATGTTTATGGATTATCTCGATGAATTTTCAATGAATCGTCATGAAATTTTGCCTAAACATTTGTCTCATTGTAAGGAAGGTCCAGTTTCAATTCCAGAGATATCCATAAAAAAAAACATGAAAATGCCAGTACATATAAAAATCATGAAAAACCGATTTTTAAGCATAATATATAAAAAATTAATTTTCGGTACAATTCCAATCTATTTCTGTAATAAAACTAATTATTATATCTATTTGAAATGATCCAATTTTCAATCTTATAAAATACAAGATTCTCCTGAGCAGTTTGGTCGTGCCTATAATAGAAAAACGAAGTTTTTGCATAACGGGGGACACTAGTTATCTTTATTAAATTCTTGTCTCGTTCTTTGTCTATCTGAATATTTTTAGTTACCGAAATAAATGATAATTTAAATGGTATTCAGCGAAGAGAAGAGGACAGATTCAATGTTTAACTTAAAGAAATATTCAAGGCTTCGTATTTTACCGAGTTACTCTAGTACATATTTTTTTAATACAAAAGGTCATTTCTGGGTGTCTCTTGGAAAGATGTTTCGAAGTAGAAATAATCCACGGTACCTGGATAAAATAAAAAATCGGTCCATATTTAAGGTGAGATTAAGATAAAAGGTCTCTGTGTATTATCAGGATTATGTTTCGTATAAAAACGCATCAAGTAAATTCTCGCAAAAGCCAAGTAGATAATAGCACTGTAGATCATAAAGAGAGACTGTGCTGTGATTTAGACGGCTAAAAGTAGTCTTGCGAAACCTCGGACAATATAACAAGTGAGTATACATGACCCATTACGCTCGTATATATGTTTGCATACCACCATCAAATTTATTGACTTTGAACTTAAAATCATATAAGCATTAAGTATATATCGGAAAAGTTTTATAAATAATTTTTTTTAATACATTTGAACATAGATCATAATGATCGTTATAAATAAAAGAAATCATTTTTACTCACAATGGAAAAAAATGAACTATTAGTAATCGTTATATGCTTATTAAAATATCTATTGATGCAATATCTATATCGCGCTTACTACAGTTAAAATCATACGGTAATACATACGTATGTGCAATAAAAATGAACGCCGTTATGCTTTGTTTTACATCAAAATGTATTTAATTTTTTCTGCCGATAAGAGCGATGATTAAAGAAGTTTCAGTCAATACGAAATCTTTTCGTCTTAAAATAATAAAATCCATAGCAATGTCTTGAACGCTAAACGTACGTAATAGAAAAAAGTGTGACACGTACTATTACGTATTATTAATAATAATTAGTTCCATATAAATTTGTATGAGCGGTTACAGATCGGATAGAGAGGATAAAAGAAAATATCATTCACGTAGTAGTCGCCCCCTTACCGTGTTTTTGCCTTTCTTTGTCACAATTCCAATCGTTCGAAATAACGACCTAGACGCTTTCAACTCTCATTTCATTATAAACCTTCGTCGTGTTCGCGTCAATGTACAAGCAGCTCAAAAAGTTTTGACATACAGTGTTGTGTTCATAGAAATATATTTATTACACGGATTTAGATTTGCAGGTAACTGACAATATAAAATATTATATATATGCATTTCATTTCCTATATTTTTTTTTCTCGCCTTAAGCCCCGGTCGGTAACATTACACTTTCACTTTTCAAGTATACACCTTTCACTTCGTTAAAACGTTTTATGGATGTATGCCGGTGAATAGGATACTGTTGGGTTAAAATTTAAAAAAAAAAAAATTATTTGTCTCATTGTTTTTAGACATTGTCTTATAATGTAATATACGTATTATGTGGAATACGGAAATCGACGTTATCTCGAAAGTTTACATACGTATTTCCTTACAACTTCAATAAACTGTCACAGTCTACTAGTGGCCATGGCTCTGTGGTTAAAACTATTCATATAAATTTAATTTTATATAAAACGTTTATTCTACTGATATATAAGTGTTGTGATAACTATTCATAAATTTCAATGGATTTTTAATTGATATCATGGAAAATGGATAAAAATATGAGAAATTCTGGTTTCGTTTAGAATTTTGTGCTGAACCATATGTTTGTCATAAACTACTATGTTATACATAAAAATATGCGTAAACTAGATTACCAAACGTAACCACATGAAGCGTATTTATAGTTATCATCCTAATTAGAATATTTACGTGCATTGTGATAAGCGTACGAATAGTAATTTTTTGTTTAAAAGATTTTTAAAAGTTTCTATATACACGATGCTTAAAGAAACATTTAACTGTCATTTTCACAAAGATGCACAAGAAGACCGGATAGCACTCCGTAATATCAAATTTATATGTTTCAATTTAACTATACAACACTTCTTATCCCCTATATATACATTGTAACACTTGTGTTTTAGTTTCGATGGATAACGAAAAAGGAACGGAAACTCCAACAAAAGCTGAATGCACAGCGTAAGTTGTCGAAAACCATGTTTATACTATAAATTTTTTTTACGATTATACTCGAGTTTTATTAGTTATTATTACTTTAACAACGAAAACATTATTTCAATTTTATAGGATCCGACAAGGCGACGAGGACGATTTCACTTGGATGTTTTGGCGTAAACGACGGTACGTCGTCGCTGTGCTCGCTTTCTTTGGTTTCTTCGTATCCTACATTCTTCGCGTGAACTTGAGCGTTGCGATTGTTAAAATGACATCGAACTATTCGATGATCGACAGCAACGGCGTAATCAAATATGTAAGTAAAAAAAGAAACTTGTAAAACATATAAAACAGTGAAAAATATATAATTTCTTTGCGAAATATAGCACCAAGAATTCGAGTGGGATTCGAAGTTGCAAGGTATCATTTTAAGTTCCTTCTTTTATGGATACATAAGTACTCAACTATTCGGAGGCTGGTTGGCTTCGCGTATTGGCGGCAAAAGAGTTTTTGGATTTGGAATAGCAGTTACGGCATTTTTCACGATCATTACGCCACCGATAACTAGATACAGCGTGTACCTGTTAGTAGTCGTACGAATTATAGAAGGGATCTGTGAGGTGAGTCATATCCTACTAATATCATTACAGAATTGTATATTATAATAATTATTACGCAAATCAGACATTTTTAATTCTATGACCTTACTTGAGATATTCTAAGGTCACAAACGTTACATAAGAAATTAAGAGCGACACGCGCAGAGATCAGACATTTTCTTTAAATATATCTTGCATAATAGATTTTCACGGCAAAATTATTTCTTTTCCACCATCACTATAAAAACTTAATTCTTTGTAATGAATCTCGAAGCAAAAAGCAGTAGTGCTAATAGGCGACATTGTATAATATATATATATATACCAATATTTATTTGATACGTTGAAGAACGATTGATGCTTTGTCTAATTACTTATATAGGTTTCTCACCAAGCACGTATTTATTATATGTATTTGCCGATTCGTTCCAGATCTTTTAACTTCGAAGCAAGAAAAAAAATTATCCAACACAATAAGTCCCCGCAGTGTTTTTCAATGTACGCCGAATAAATATTGCCGTATATAAGGCACGTTCACTCGAACCTTGTAATTCTTTTTAGGACCGCTAACACTATGTATGCCCACACAGGGGGTGACGTATCCGTGCATCCACGCGATATGGGCAAACTGGGCTCCACCATTGGAGCGTTCGAAGCTTGCAACCCTTGCGTTCTCAGGCAGCTTCGTTGGTACTGTTTTTGCCATGCCTGTATGCGGCCTCATGGCTGAAAGACTTGGCTGGGCGAGTATCTTCTACGTGTTCGGAGCTATGGGACTCGTCTGGTATGTGATTTGGAGTCTAGTCGTTACTGATCGACCGGAAGATGATCCGTATATCGGAGAAGCAGAGCTGAAGTATATCAGACGGACGCTTGGTGCCGTTCAACAAAAGGTGATTTATACTTATACCATAGGTATGAGGTATCATAATCAATGATATATCTGTGATTGATTTTTAGAAAATATCGCACCCGTGGAAAGCGATGTTAAAGTCGCCACCGGTCTGGGCCATCGTTTCGGCGCACTTCAGCGAGAACTGGGGTTTTTACACGATGCTCACGCAATTGCCGACGTTTATGAATGGTAATTTTTAATTTTAATAGAGAAAGAAAAACATTATTTTTGCTATATAATTAATATTTTCACTTTGTATGCGCAGACGTGCTGAATTTTAAGTTGGAAAAGACTGGATTTCTTTCGGCACTGCCCTACCTAGTTATGGCATTGGTATTGCAAGTTTCCGGTCACTTGGCTGATTACCTTCGCTCGCATAAAATTCTCACGACAACGCAGGTGCGTAAAATCTTCAACTGCGGCGCATTCATAAGTCAAACGATATTCATGGCGTGTACCGCTTACATATTGACGCCGAATGGTGCCGTCACATGTTTGACAATTGCAGTTGGACTTGGAGGATTCGCTTGGTCCGGTTTTAGGTATATATATATAGTTTCCATTTATCAAGTTTATTTCGATTTACAAAAGGCTCATTGTTACGTTTTTAATATGTCTCGTATTTCTATTTTTATTTTCAGTGTTAATTATTTGGATATAGCGCCGAAGCATGCAAGTGTCATTATGGGCATAGGTAACACTGTCGCGACATTACCGGGAATCCTTAGCCCTATTATTACTGGTTACATTGTTCAAGACAAGGTAACGATGTTAAAAATAAGTATTATTATTCTTTTTTTACGTTAAAAAAAATCTCAAACATTGCACAAATAATATTTTAGACGGCTGACGAATGGCGAATAGTATTTCTGATAGCCAGCCTCGTTTATCTCATTGGAGCCATTGTCTACGGATGCTGTGCATCTGGTGAGAAACAATCTTGGGCTCTTAAAGCTGAACAGGAATCAGAAGAAAACGGGGGCCATGACAATCCAGCCATGGAAGTGGAAAATTTGTGATTTTAATTAGACAATTGTGTTTCGCACCTGAAAGTGACTATTTAATATCGACGAGAAGAGTCTTTTAGATTTCAAAAAATCAACTTTTACTAGTCGTCTAAAGATGTTTAAACTCGCAGCCAAATTGGTTGACCTTTCGTTCGTAAAAAGTATATGCAGCTGTTACCAAAAACATGCGATATTTAACTAAAACTTCGCATCGTCTTTCTATCATGCTGCTACACGTGTTTTTATTAAATCAGTGAACAAATAAATGATACAAAACTGAAATAAAATAAAAGCAATACTATAATTTGAGATATTTTCAACTCTGAATAATTTTGTTGAATTGTTATTTCTGTAAACTTTACGTAATTCGAAAACAAGTATTAAATAAAACTATTGTTTAAAAAATAAGCCATCTTATTATATCTGCATAAGTTCTGTACAAGATATACAGAACAAAATTCTAAAATGGCTATATACACATTTATAAGGGAGCATAAAGTTTATGATTTTTTCATTTAATTTTTAAAAATAATTAGTTAGTTTAATAAACAAAAATAGATTTATTTGCAAAACTAACATAAATTACGTTTTTGTATCTAGCCTTTTTACACAATTTAACACGTTTTACTTTTCATTTTCATCTTATGTGACAATATCAAACTTCATGTTATTAACGATTTATCGCTACTTAATAACAGTAGTAAACATTTTTCAAATTGATTTTTAAGTATAATCACTAGTATTTGACAACAGTAGAAAACGCGTAAAATAATACCTCATATAGGTGCTATCATCCAGATGAAAAATAAACTTAGATTCCATCTAGAAATCAAGGTAATATTCTTTCAAGTGCACTTAAAATCCTTTTTAAGCCAGATATATTTGGCAGGATTAGATAAAACTGTCTTCACGTATAAAAAATTGTAACAAATGTTTAATATTTCGGGCTTTAGTTATTCAAATCATCATTTTGGCATATTAAAAATAAAGATCTATATTTAGTTTGATAAAGTATTTGAACACGAAATTATAACAATACTTTAGATTGTATAAATGGCAAATACTTCATTTTTTTAAATTTGTTCTTTCAAGTTTAAACCTGCTGACTGGCCTTTTTTTATTAGCAGGCTCCATATTTTCTATTTGTTGTTCTCCAGGTTTCCGTTCTTGTACATCTTGGACAACCTAAAATTGTAAGAAATTTTTTTTTATTAAATAAACATAAGATGTACCAACGAGATATACATTAACTTTAAAAAATAAAACATAAGTTTTATGATATATAGTAACTTCTATATAAATAGATACTTACTGCATTGTACACGGACTTATACGTGTTTTGAGAACCATCATCTTGTAAATGAAAATTAACAGATGGTGTTTCTTCGCTATTATGCCTATCTCTAAGGGATCTTTTAGAATTAAAATCAAAAAATGATGTGTTTTCACTATTTTGACTATAGTTAAGTGGTCTTTTAAGTATTGATTTAGGTCTATAAAAAATTCTATAAATATCTCTTGGACTTATTATGTCTCTATCATCACCCTGTAAAATAGATGTTTGTGTTTGGGAATGCTTGAAATCAATCTTTATGACATCATCATCATCATTTTCTTCTTTTAAACTGTTCAAGCTGATATCATTATCAGTGGTAGTATCTTGTTCAGAGCCACTATCTTGTTTTGAAGAAGATCCCATGTCTATGCAATGTGGTTCAGCAAAAGATACTCTTCTTCCTGAACCTTTTGTTTTCTCAAAAGATGTGTCAGATTCTGAAAAAGATGACTCATCATATGCATATGTCGGCCTATATTTTTTATATTTTCGCTCTGTTTTAGATCGATGAATTGTTGCACAAGAATTTAAAGAATAATTAGACTGACTCAATACTTTTTCTACTTCATCTTCTTTAATAATGGATACTTCGAATTTTCCATTTATTCTAGTATATTTTATAACAGGTGTATTGACTTTTTCAACCAATTTTTGTGTTACTTCACATGTATTTTTATTATCTGCTTCTTGTATCAAAGGTACTTGTACAAGTTGATTACTTTGTGCTTCTACTAAATTACATAATTTATTATCAATTGTTTTATTACGTATTTTTCTTTATCATAATATTTATGTAATTTAATTTACCTTCAGATTTTTGTTCAGCAGTTGTTATGTTTTCTTTTTTTTCTTCTTTTTTCACTTCTTTTTCTGTTTCATTTTTTTCCTTTATTTCTTTTTCAGTTACTTCTTTTTCCTTTATTTCTTCAATTTCTTCATTAAATTCTTCATTAGATTCATCATCTTCTTCATCTTCTTCGGAATGGTTACCATAAAATTTATTACGTTCGTCTTTTAATCTAGTTAACAGTTAAGCAATATAAATATTATTACACAATAATTATGAAAAGTTGACAAAGATATTACCTTTCAAATTCATCAGCTAATTCTTCTTCAATTTCTAGTTGATCAAGTCTTGCAAAAAGATCATCTTCTGTTACAATTTCTACTTTTTCCTGACTTCTTAATTCTTTTAATTTTTGGTGATACTCTTGTTCTCTTTTTCTGTGTTCAACTAAAAAATATATATAATATAGTTTTATGTGATTTTAGTTGCATAAAGAAAATATTTTATCTACCTCTCCAATTCTCGATTTTTTCATCATCCCAATATTCTATCATATCCTTGCATTCACCAAGTTCAAATGCATCACTATTTGCAGGTAAAATTTGTCGCATTTCTAATAGATTTCTTTCTTCTTCCAATTTTTTTAACATTTCCTCTGCATCTAGATGAAATTAATTAAATATTATTAAAAATATAAATAGATATTCTAGATATCTCAATAATCTTGTTCAGATTTAAAAAAAAAAGATATGATTACAGCTTACTTTTTATTCTGCGATTACATAATGCTATTGCTTGTTGACTGCTGTATTTTACAAAGTATCCATCGCCAATGCAAACTAAAATTTCATTTGTGTGCACTAATTTACCTTTTACGAATGCTCGTTTACCCAATGGAACAACACAGTTTTCTGACAGTTCACATGAAAGTGTTTCCAATGCTTCAATATTTTTCTTGTGTCTATCTCTATACTGTGTCCATGTTTTGACATGTTCTTCATTCTGTTGAACTCCCTGCAAATAAATACTTCAATTGAAAAAATTTGTTCAATTGTTGTTTAAATTACTCTTTTACAGAGTAAAAATAGCTTTTGAAATCATTTTTAATGTTACTATATTGATCTTTAATATGAATATTAATATCAATTAATCAAGCAACAGTTATTTAATAACATTCAATCCACAAAGTAGTGTATTCACACATTCACTGTTTGCTTCACATATACATTATTTTAGTTTTTAAAAATAGCACATAGAAAAACAAATAAAAATAAATAGATTTCTGTACAATATTCACCTGAGAGTATGCTTGATTCAACAATTCTTGTTGATGCATTAAAGTTTCGAATTCCATTGCAGCTTGAGATTAAATATAAAACTATCAGCTGATTGTGAAGATAGCACAGTAGGCAAACATAATATCACAGTTGACTTACAGCACTTGTGTGTATATCTACATGTTAAGAAAGAAAAAGGAAATAGATGTTTTTCGATATTTATAGTTTCAGCTTAACGACGCTAAATGGCACTAAAAATTGTGGCTCTGTCACTTGGTTGCAACCTTTTTCGCAGCCGCAGCCTGAGAGCCTCGTTCTCCGGTTGTAGGTTTGAAACTTCTCTCTCACGCAAAGTGCCTAATAGCTATGAGTAGTACCGTACGCACGTGAACATGCTACTACACTCGTGTATCGTGTCCATTTATCTGATTTCCATGAGACGTTAAACAAACAACCGGAGCTTCGTTCCAAATTGACTTCCCATCGGTTTGTCGTTATTTACTAAACTCTTGCACAAATACACACACATACACATACACTCGAGCGCGCTCGCGCGCGCGTACACACGCACTTTGTACGCCGCGAGTTTAGCGAATCTGCAGAAAGAAATAATATTATATCAAGAGGTTGGTATGAAGAGAAGTGTATTATCGCGCGGCGAATACTTGCGCCGCGCAGGCCACACGAGACTATACGAGAGGAGAACATTGTACCGTGCTGGCATCTAGGGTCTATACTCTACTCACGTGCACTGTTGTGCTTCTTTACTTCCTTCGTCGGATTGGCCAGTGCCGTTCAACAATCAAAGCTCCGAAATGGAATCAGCCAATCGGATGATTACTTTTTACTCCTTGTTTTTTTCTGCATTCTACGCGCTATGTGCATCGGATAAGGACGGAGCCGTATGTGCGTCGTATAATAAACAAGGATAGGCAGAATTTAATAGTCTAAAGTAGTAGAAAAAACAATGTAATAGCACTGTAGTTTATAGTCCGAGATCGTAAAGTTTGTCATAGGATATCAATAGTACGAACAATAAGAATGTTATTATTCTGTTATTTGTATTTTATTGAAATACTACGTCTGTAAAAATAAGAATGGCGTGACATTTAATGACGCTTCTTTATAATGAAGTGCCCAGACGTGCCTCGTTCTACGTTGTGATGGTATCCGGTTCGGTCCGATTTTAGAATGAAATTCTATGATTTTAAAATATTTATTATTTATTTCTGAATTTTATTTATAATAATAATTTAAAGTCATTTTCACGTGGTAAATAATTTCAAAACTACGTTAAATGAATAATTAATAAAAATTAATGATATAATTCCAATCTTTCTCTATAAGATTTTAAAAAACCAAAAATTACAAACGATTAATTTGCTTCAATTTTTGTAAAGATTCGGCAAACTTTGTTGAATGCATTTTTCAAATGATACATTCAAAACTATTACCTTTATTATAAAGTATTTTTTACTATGTTTCAATTCTGGAGTGAACGAGACTTACTGCTCCATTTCCAAAGTAGCATCTTTAATCAATAATATATATAATAAAACGAGAAATGTAAATTAATACATTGTTAGTAAAGTATCTTTCAAGAATTATTTAAGTACAAAATAATTCATGTAGTTCTGGTTCATATATAATTTTAAATTTTTTAGAAATGGAATTTTGGGTTAAAGAGATTTGAATTTGAATGGTCGTCAACGCGTATGTGTTTTTAAGTTTGACTAGAAAAATCGAAACTACTTGCAAACATAATAATATACGTTACTGACAAAGAGGAGATAAAATATATATTTTTCAACTTGCTTATATATATATATATATATATATATAAATATCACTATATACATATTCTCATTGTGTTACACTAATACTTAAAATTGTATATATTTCAAGAACGGTGACGTAAGGCTACCTAAATTTTTTATGTTATTACATTTATAAGTTCAAGTAATGTGTAATTTTTGTAAAATTTGTAAAAGAGCTTTCTACGTTATACTTAAAAACGTAACTTTTACGACGACAGCTCCGTAAAAGTTCAAGTATAAACAATCAACTTTGTAAATTAATTTCTTGATTTTGGTGACGCAAGCCCTTCCGAAATTGTAATATGTTGCACATAGTACTGTAATTAACGTCTGCGAATTTTATCGAAAATTTCCTAAGAAATTGTTGGGTCACGATAATCCCTTTAAGAATGTTGGCAATTCAATTTTTAATTAATTTTCCAATGGATAAAGCAATCAAAGAATGTTATAAATTTAAATAAAATATACTTATTATATTTTTAGAATTCAAATAATTTTCGAACGAATTCGTTTTAGAATTATGGTTTTTAAATTAGGCTTCATCGCGGTAGTTCAGCTATAAAAAAAAGATTGCATAGGTACGTAGATGCATTTGGAAATTCGTACATTAAAGGTGAAGGGTTCAATGATATAGAAAAAATGTACTCATTTGATTATTTTTTAATTTTATTTTGAAAATTATTAATAAGTATAATATATACAATAAATAGAGAATTTGTATTTTGTGTTTATAAGAAAAGAAATTACGATTTACAAGAATAAATATATTTCACTAAATGGCGTAATTATTGTAAGACACTTTGAAGAGCTGTTTAAATAGATTTACTTGTTACAAAAAATAAGATAGACATACACAAGAAATAATTTAAAAAAAATAAAGATTTGATTTACTATTATATACGAGCAATTAATATTTACAAAATTGCTTATAACATACAAAATTTTTACAAAAATTCTACAATTCTTTTGTTAATAAATAAATACATATTTTAGCCGAGAGCATACTGAAGTTAAATAAAACATTAGTGCGATCTTTAATGAACCAAAGTTCCATATTATTATCACAAATAGTCGAGTTTAGAATATTTCATTATTTCTACACCGAAATATCGATATAAATATTGATGCGTGTTGAGATTTTATTGATTTTTTCAAAGTGTCATATGAATTTGCATAAGAATAACCACTTACTTTAACTTTCCGTTTAATTAATCGACAATAAACATGCCTTCGTATCCGCTTTTGTGGTGCGTATCGTGCAGTGATAAATCTATTTCTAATAATATAAGACTTTGGTTTATTGAAGACTTATTCTTCTCTTTGAAATCGTTTTTCCACAAATGATATTCTACAGTATTTATAGAGTATTCAATGTTTATCCAATAAACTATTATTGAGTAATTGCCGATATTAAGTTATCAGTGACTCAAGTGATATCCTCTTCAGACATTATTATGTTAGTTAAATAAATTATAAAATAGACTTCATCTTTTTAATCGATAAATCGCATTATAAATTTTTATCGAATTAAAAATTTTCTTATTTACTTTATTTTATTAAAAAAAAATTTAATACAATTCAAATTGCACATGTGTCACTTTTTACGTTTTCGTAATTTCTTATACATATATATGTATAATTTCATAATATTTCATTAAAAAAGACGTAATTATTATGGTTTTATCTTACGTAGCGTTATAAAAAAAATCTGAAAATTATAATCATTTTTAAAAATTCTGGCTATTATTATTTTCATTTTCTAACTTATTACATATTGAGACAATCTTCGAATAAAAATTCTTTCTTTTAATTTTCTATGTCTATTGTTCATAAAATTTAAGAAAACCAACTTTCTATATGTATTTTTTGTATTAAAAAATGTGTTGACAAGAGCATAGAAGCAATTAAAAGAAAATTTCCTTTACAATACAAATTCCACGCACATATTTTTATTGTCTGGTGATGAATGATAATATATTGAACTTCCTTTAAGGATATGTTGAATTATTAAATTAAACTGTTTTTAGTATGAATTTTTTCTTGATACCACTGAGTTGTATTATTATTAATATGTTGAAATATATTTTCTATTAATAATATGTTAACACTAGAATCATTTTTATTAAATATCTATATTATAAAGGAACTATAGTCGCATCTATTTGCATACGTTTTTTAATTTTCGCATATTTTAGTTAAATAAGAAGTATACTGAAATTTTTATGCACAATAAGATTTCTATCTTTTTTGTATGTTACTTTACTTTAACTATTTCGATAATTTGACATAGTCATACAAACATTTTACCTGAAAACCTAATTCTTGTTCATAAATTCATGTTATATTCGTTTTGTAATTAAAAAAACTGTTTTTGTAAAAATAAAATTTTCAGTGTACTTCTATTTTTCTTCATTTACTACATATATAACGTATTTATTTTAAAAATAGATTTATGATGGTTTTTCTTTAACCCTATGACTCATTAATTTCAATTAATAAAAAGTGTTGACAATAACTTAATTGAACAGAAAACTTTTTAAAATTGAAGTAGTTGTAATGTGCGCCACGTAGTAACCAAATGAATACATTTTTGGAAATTTTTATATGATCTGAAATAACAATCGCATTTTTTTCGAAAATTTTAATTAATTTAATTAAAAAAGATACTATTAAGAAACTTATCATTCATTCCATAAGTTGTTATTCCCATATTTCTGATATTATTCGTATGACTTATAATAACAAAAAATATGCAAATGCGTTATAATTACCATTGGATAAGAGTAAATAACTGTGTATAATAAATTATAAAGCGGACTTGCTTTATTACGATACCTACTTATCATTTTCATGCCAATTGAGTCATAAGATTAATACCATGCATTCAATACTTCATGAAAATAATTACTACTGTTGTTAAATGTACAACGTTCCTCACTTAAATTTTAACACGTTCACTAAAAATTCTTTGTTATATTTCTACCGAAGCGATAGTGAATAAGCTTAAGTATTTATTTTATTCGCGGATATAGCGTTAAATCGTCGTACTACTTACTAAATTTGCATGCTTTTTACATTTTTTTGAAATACATATCCTTAGTAATCAGTCAAGTTGTCTCCTACAACGGACAGCTTATAAATATTTATATGAAAATTCATATAGATTTTTACGCAATAAGATGATGTAGGTTTTTAGAGAAAAAGGCATACAAATCGCAATAAGTTAACTCTCTAAATACACAAAGGGAATAAATTAAACATATCTGTACGACGTAAAGACGTTACAAAAAAAAACTTGTATGATATTCGCGGTCGTACTTTCATATAGGTAATTATATAAATACTTACTTTTTATTGTTAATTTCTCAAAATTGTATTTCGATTCGTATATTTCCAAAAACATAATTTGAGCCGAAGCTAATTCTTTAAATTCTAAAGAATTTGAAACTGCTCACTTATTTTGGATGTATACAAATCTCTGTAGAAATTTGGAAAATCAAATAAATAATTAAAAATAAAAATAAAATTCAATAATCTCAAAAACGATAATACTTTGAAACATTCTACTGCCTTTTTTCTCTTTGTCCCCGTGCAATAACACTCATTTTTTTCTACGTACATTTTTGCTTCAAATGTCGTCACCAGAAATGCGATAGTTTTAAAAATGTCTAATATTTGCCTACTATATACGTTCCTTTTTATTTTTTATATTACGTCATCTATATTCTTTCCTTTTATTGATATTTATTTTGCGAAAAGTTAGTTTCCCTCGCACGTACAGCAGAAATTCCTATATTTGCGCAAATTATTAATGAACGTCACTAGCATATATATAATAGAGGAAGAAAAAGTAAAATAAATTAAGTACAAGAAATATATACGATAAATACGCTAGGACTCTCTATAGTCTGTTTCGAATTCTCTCTCGCTTCCTTTTGCTCGCGCACGCATCACGCATTCACCTTCTGTTCATTGCAAAAAGTCAATCTTTCAAATTAAATAATTCAAAGTAATATCCTTATTAGATTTCTGTAGAACCTATCGCGTATCTAATACCTTATTTGTGATATAAAAAATTTATGTATAAATTTGATATGATTAGTTTACGAAAGTAACATAATATAAGGAGTAAAATAAATACTGTGTCACGGCAATAATTACTTGTCTATCTAAGCTGCACCAGATTGTCCCGAATATTCGCCCCCTTTTGACGCATATGATACTTATATGCTTGCACTACAGGCTATACTTCCGAGAAGGAGAATGATTTAACATTACAATGTCGAAGAAGAGTTTTCTTTTAAAGCTTTACTTTTGTTTTCTTCTAACTGACTCTTTTCAATCGCCTTTACAAAATCCTTCTTCGTGCTGACTTCCTTTGAACTGCTAGTGCTGCTAATACTCCCGCTGTCACTGCTATTATTATTGCTGTTTTCATCTGCAATTAAACATTTCTTAAACGTTTTTTTTGCTTTGCCACAGCAAGCAAAGAGAATTCGATGTTCAACATCAAGTTCGTAATTTACATATCCTTCAAACCTTGTGTAGTTTTGCATTATTCATTTTCCCGAGAAAACTTTTGATTTCAAGAGCGAAATATATTATCTTCGTAGAGTAATGAGCGTAGAATTCAATCTATACCGAAAAAACGATAATTCGGAGAAGTTGAAACAGGATTGTAACAAATAAAGAGGCGCTGTGGCTTTTATGGCTTTCGTGATTCATATTATTTGCTTTCGGCACGCTACCGCTCTTTGATTTAGATGTACGAATTAAAAATTCTGCTGTGTAATTAGATAAGTACTGCGAAATTTCTTCGATTTAAATTCTTCGGTTTCTTCGAAATTCAAATAGACACAAATAAAACACATAAAAAGTATAATTTCATGGGAACATAAGTTAAATATCAGGATGTTAATCTAAAAAATGAGTATATTTTCCGAGAAAAAGTCTTAACCAAATTAGGCCTGAATCGTTGAAAATAACATGTATGAATCATTAATTAGTGGAAACAAGTCCTTCATTCATTATCTGTTCTAGGAAGACTTGAAACTTGTTACGTATGAAAATTTGTCTATTAAAATAAATTGTTCTTCTAGAAAGTTTATGGACTTGACATGAGATGGGTAAACATACATTTAATTGTAGAGTTATTCATCAATTAGTGTGAAGATCAATTTGAATGTTTGCAATAATTTTATAGTGTATATAAAATGACTATACGTGGGTGATTTACGGCTTTGGCGTAAAGAGGTTCTTTGCTAAATAACATTTGGCTTCCATTATAAAACTTGAAAATTTAAAATTTTTATATAGTATACAATTTTTACTGCAAAGAAGATTATCCTCGTTATAATATCAAACATGATCTATTAAGTTTGGGAAAAATATATTTGTAAATTAAATGAAAAAAAAAAAAAAAAAAATAAATAAAATGAAACATTTACTGTTGATCAGTTAATTTGTTCTTTATGTTTAAAACGACATACAGGACATATCCAAACTAAATTTTCCAATATTCTAATATTGATTTCCCATAATACAGATACAAAAGAATAGAATATTGATCCAGTTTTTCAAAAGGGCAAATTTCACCAGATTTTCCTCTACAAAAGTGATCCAAATAGAGAAAGAAGAAAAAAAATCCCAAATAACTGAGACTTACAAAAAGGCGGCAGATCATCAGAGTTACAGGGCCCGGCATGCCTGGTCTCAAGCACCAAACCAGTGAGGCATGCGTCCTTCATAATGTGGCACCAGCTCGGATAAGTGACGTTGTTGGTGGCACATAGCGCTAGGGGCGTCGGATCCTGATAGTCACGATTCCGATGCCGGTTGCGCTCGCGCACAAGCTCTTTGTTCCTGGGACAGCGGTAGAGGCAGGTCACGCATCGAGGCCGGCTTGTATGAGGCTCGGTTAGACAAAGTTGACCCGGCCTGCACTGGATACTCGCGCAGTCTCTGTACTCAGCTGTGAAAAGTCCAGTGTGCACATACAAGCGAGAGAAATATATACACAAATACAACGAGCATGCACCATACACATATACATGCATGTTATATTATATATACGCCTATATATACGAGCATATACTGTAGAATTAGTCAGTTTGAAGAGAGATTTCTATATATAAGTATATTAATTGGGCACTTTGGGGAGACGATGGCACTTTGAAGAGATTTTTGGCAGTTTGAGG
>JAYJLV010000046.1:5567675-5586421 GCA_036873485.1 Torymus texanus | reverse complement strand
AGGTCATACTTAATAAAGATTGAAACTGTTTGTGTACTCTTTTTGCCTTTCGTCTTTTTATTGAACCTTGCCCAACAATTAAGGATCCCACTTACAAATCCTATCAGCTTTTCTAAGCCTGCAAATCTATAGGTAAGCACGTTTCATTCTTAAATTAGTTTTTTTATTTGATCATATTTTTTCTAAATTGGTAACCAATGAGGTTGAAAATTTAAAATTAATAATATAACACAACATTGTTTAACGTGAAAACAGCGTAAGCTGTATGATTTTATTATGAAAAACTCATTTTAATTACATTATTACTTCTTATAATTTGTAAAAAATTTTTTTGTTAAAACAAGAGTACAAGTTTTTAGAACTTGTATGCGATAGTTATGAATACGTATTTTCGTATACATATATATATATATATTTTTTTTTTGTTCATTCACCCATATTTAACATTCGCACTAAATAAACAAATTTTGTAACGTTTCGTAATGTACAACAAATCAAATGTAGTAGTCGACGTTCGTAGTAACACTCTCTACAACCGCTCTCTCCGATACACCGTGCAAGTCCTAATTAGATCTCCGACTGCTGTTCCGTAATTTATTGACTTGATCGTATAAAAATGATTAATATTTTAAAAATAAAAATCTATCTTCCTATTTAAAATATTTAACTCTTTAGCAAAGCTCGTCAGATGAATTCCTTTGTAAAACTTTATGATTCAAAAAGTTGATAAAAACTGCCAACTCAACTAAAAAAAATAATCAAATTTTGAAAAAAAAAATCAACAGGAGGAGCAATCGGAGATAATCACAAAAACTGACTCCACTCTTTCTAGTTACAGTGATTTGCGCGATAGCAGTTCTTTTTATTTTTGTTTACTCGCTTGCCTTTCATACAATCTTTGCCCAAGTCGAAACTAAGACCAGTATCAGTTTTTCATTTTCTTCTGCACCATTTTACATTTTATGGCATATTTAATTTATATCGTTGGACTCTGTTCTCCACTTCTGTACGGCTTCGCGTCGCGCGTCCGGCACTAATTGCGATCGCATTCCACCTAGAACGTTATTCGTCGCCTCAGACGCGAGTATTATCGGTTTCACGACCGTTGGTGGAATCTGACGAAGCACACCACCGACAGCACCGGAAACTCCCTTCTGCTCATGCTCCTCGCTCGCAACCCTCACCAATTGGGTCGCTGTCTCGCCAAGACCCTATATAAATACATTTAGCATTAATAAAAAATCTTTGACAACTCGACACTGTCGAGTAAATTTTGATCATGACTATGAAATTAAAATTCATTTGATAAAAATTTTGGTATAAGTACCTCCTTAAAAATAGTGATAGCTTTGGTCATTCCTTCCCTAATATCCAATGGTAGATGTTGACATTTCTTCCGTCTTTGACCTTTAGGCCTATTTCTAACACTTGGCCCAGGACTGACCATGTCGTAAGCAGTTTCAGCTGTGCTCTGGATTAGGTATATTACTCGTGAAGTCAATTCCAAAATGGCTATCGCTGTTGATATTTTGAAGCTGTAGACTCCCCGTTGCAATCCCCGAACAATTCTACCATCCCTTTGGTACTGTTCAATTGGTAACCAGAACAGGTCTCGTATACCTTGAACTGATATGGAAAATATGAATAAAAAATACTTTCGGTTTATTCTTGTCGACACATTAAATAAAAGCTTTTTTAAAATTAAATTTCATACACATCAAATGACACCATGTTGTACAGATGAATTTGTGATAAATGTTAAAGAATGATATTTGAGATTTAAAATCTATATTGACGTAAAAAAATAGACTATCTTACTAAAATCTAAAACTGTTGATAGGAATAGTTATCAATATTTTACTAGTTTTACTGTGAAATTAATAAAGCTTACCCAGTTGAACAAATGAATACATAGGACCCACACCCCCTAAAAGACTTGGGATCTGATGTTTCTTTATATCTTGCATCCATTCGGCAAACAAGAACGATATCAATTTATCCACACCAAGCACTCCTTGTTGGTAGATAATGGGTTTCAGTCTTATTTCAGAGTTATTCAAATGCCCTAAACCCATGAGTAAGCCGGCCAAGGGTCCATGACTAAGATCAACGCGCTTGCCTTCATAGTCAATTCTCACTACAACTTCTGGTTTAAAAATTACGGTCCTAAAAAAATATTCGTACATTATTTAATATTATTCAAAAGAATTTTGAATGGATATGACAAAAATTAGAAAAGAAATGTTAAATGTAAAGTAAAAAAATTTACCTAAAATACAAAGGCTGACTGTATTCTTGAGTTTCATTGATTATCTTCGCATTCGTCTTGTTCTCTTTTACATTATTCAATTCATCATCTATCAAGATCAATAAATTTCGATCAGAGTTAGCATTCTCTGCTGCGTTCACCGAACATACTTCATCCGGACTTTCATTTACACTCATAACAGGTGGCTGATGTGTGGGTGTTCCTTGCTTTGAACTCGGTGTTGACGGTATATTTTTTGACCATGTCGAATTATCGGGATTCGTCGTGACACCGGAGCCCATTAAATCGGTGAAAAAGGAGATCAGGAACAGCAAGCTGTCTTGATCGATGTTCAGACGCAGTGGTAAAAGACTCATCTTTAAACTGCATTCCTGCGCAGAAAGTTTAGGATCGGGCCTCTGATGGAGAATCTTCATCGTGAACATATTCGCCTGTGACTGTCGCGGCTTGTCCTGACTGCTGTAGAGGTATAAAAATTTATTTATAGTCGACGCAGCCAGCCGGTCTTCTATCTCGAATTGGTTCACGATGAGAACCTGACGCGATGCCTCGATAGTATTTTCCGGGTAGACTTCGTACTGGAAGCGCACTTTAGTTAATTGCAATACCATGAGGACGTCCTGTTGGCGACCTGGACCGCCTCGTTTCATCCAGTCGGCTGCAACTTCTCTAATACGAGGCCGCGGAGAATTTGGCACACTACCGAAGTGAACTCTATGAGGCGAGGATGTATTATACTTTATACCCTCGATAGCCGAATGACTTCTGTAACATTGGTTTATATATATATATATAGTTTACTATGAATATAATTCATTTTTATAACTTTTTTTAATAAATTCTAAGTTTTCAAATAGTGGATTCTTCTTTCATAGAAAAAAAGTAAATATTAGAAAACATTAATATGTGTTTAAAGCAAAATTACCTTTCTTGACCGTGATATGCAGATCCATAATATTGAGAATAATCATTCATAGTTGTTTTTTTCGGAGATGGAGCCATACCAAAATCTTTACCACCATAAATGTGCCAATAAAATGTCATTTCGCATAAAGTATATCTTAAAACGGCTGCCGGAAAATCTTTTGGTGGTTTAAGCGCATCTGTTTTGCCAGTTGGTACTGGGAAATGATTATCTACAATCAAGAAAGATTCTGAGCCAAACCACCGTATTGTGGGAATACCGCTGACCGGCGGTATTCCCGTTCCCGCTTCATCGCCCAAAATACAAAATTCATCATCGCTATCTTCCAAATTAGAAAGTTGATCACTATCAGAATTGATAACTTCTATTAGTTCGTCGGTATTTGCACGCATTTCAGCTGCCACTGCTTGTGTCGATTCATCAGGAAAATAAAATACTTCAACGCAATTCTTATTCCCCTGCGGTTTAGGTTCCGTAGTTTCTACCGTATCTAAAAAAAAGCAAAAATATATATGAATAGTAATATATGCATTATATGATAAAAGAAATTACAATTCGAATATGTCTCGGACATAAACGCTTGTAGAATCACATGAATATTACATAACCTTATTTTATTAAAAGTTTTTTAATAGAAAATTTCAACGCACCTTTGAAAGTATCTTCCATTGCCTCTTCCATTAATAGATTAACTCGTTCAACCTGACTCTTACTTAATAAGTTTATTGATTCATCACCTAATAAACTCTCTCCATCCTCTGAGCTTGGTACTGAAATATTCTCTGTACTTTCAGTGCTTGGCGCCAAATCGCCATCACTAGCAAAATAAGTCAATAATTGCATAAGTGCTTTACCAGAATCAGCACATGTGTGTACGCAAAATTTGTGATTGCTGGCTCGCAGATCAACTCTTGGCGTATTACCGCACATTTTCTCATTAAGTCTTAATGACAACTCAAATAAATCTATGTTTACAACACATACATAGTGACGTTTTAAATCTAAAGCCACGTTCATTTTGTCTGATATAAAGAGAGCTAAGTCCTCCACAATAAATCGAAGAGTGGAGGTATTAGTTTGAGCAGCAATGTTACTTGATACACTGAAGTTACCAATTGTAATCATAGATCTCAATAGCAAATATGTAGGCCTTTAACATAAATATAAAAATTAGAATAAATATTAACATGTATGGTAACAAAAGTAGTAATAACTCAAATATAATAATAGCATACCGATAATCAATAGCACAATCCCACAAATGAACATGTAACTCAGTTAAAACTCCAGGTGGTACATAGCCCAAAACAGGATGATCAGTAACATCCAAGCAATCAGTAAATTGCGTAAACCAAAAGTTTTGTGATGTTGTTACTCTGTGCATTAGAGTCGCTTGATTAATGCCAACACTAACTCTAAAAGTCTATAAGCCGTAAAAGAATGAATGAAAGAATGAGTTATACATCACTACACACTATGTTACTATATTTAATAACGATATAAATAATAACTTTGTATACCTTTATTCGATGGGTTTCATGGTTTGCCATTATTTTTATTGCCACGCATAACATATCTTTTTCTACCGAATTGGTCGAAATATTTGCGCCAGGTTCAGTTCTATATATTGTTGGTTCACAATGTTTTGGTAAGATACTATTTATGGATCGAAGAGGAGGAGCTTGAGATGGCATTGATACTAAGCCGCAATGATATAGGGCAATATCTTTTACCATTACACAAACGTAACCCAAATTTTCATCACTTTTAAAATTAGATACAGAAAAAAAAGTTGCATCTTCAATCTTTAATATTATTTCACCCTTTTGACCAGGTATAACATTACGTGTTGAGTCCCTAACAGGCGTGTACATAGTGAAGAGTCCTTGATTTATTGTTAACGTCAAGGCGACTTTACTTTGGCCATTCTTTTGTACACGATTTGATTTTTTAAAAATCTTCCTATCAGTTGCAGACATAAATGTTATTTCATCATCGGTATCACTATCAGAATCATATTGAATTGCGCTTTTGCACATAGAGAACCTTTAATTATACAAACAAAAAAATAATTTTAGATTTTACATTGTAAATTGATCGATTAAAATGAAATAACAAAATAATTACGCGTGGTGGTATGATTCTTGTAATATTGTAGACGGTATATCAAATCCAATATTCAATTCAGGTTGCATCATACGTCTTGGAGCAGATGGCTGCCAAAGAAGAAGATCGTTGTTAAATCTATTATAGATTAATTCATATAAGTGTTTAGATGGAATTTGGACGGAAGCACACGGTAAATTGATTTCTAATTGAATTTTCGTGTTATGCGACCCTATTTCTATAAATTCAGTCATTTCCTGTCGATTTCCTGGAATAATTAATTCTTCGCCCTCTCTGTAATAGAAATAAATACAATTGAAACTTTTTAGAAGTTTTACAACTTTTACGCATTCAAACAATTATTATTTTCAAAGAAAAACTAGGGGGGTTGTGCCCCCCTGCGTGTCGAGCGACCCCCCCCCCCTCCCCTGCTCATCGCTTTGCTCGTCGCACTACTCACCACTCTATGTAAAAAATTCGTTTTTACATTATAGGTACGACCACACTTCTGAGGATAATCTTATATTTTCACCAGAGAAAAAAATACAATAGTTCAAATACTAATAATAAAAAAGTTTTGTTTTATTATCTACAACTTTCTGTCAACTAAAATCCTGTCCGGTTATTGCCAACAATCATTCAGTTTGGACGTTATTAGCCGTTTAAAACCGATTTTATGAGCTTAGCTCATCAGGAATTGATTGTATAAAAAAAAATGTCCAATAGAGAACAGTTTTATATTATTATTATTATCTACAACTTTTGTATTGAATGTTTCTGTCTAAAGTCAAATCTTGTGGAGTTATAGCCGAAAATTGACAATTTTAGATACATTTAGGCATTAAAATCGTTTTTTTTTTTATTTCGCGTTTTTAGCCGTTTTTCGCTGTTAAATTGTAAAATATTGCTCGTAGCGAAAAATGATTTACATATAAACACTGTGTTTTAATTTGTTTTAGCAAATTCCTATATTGGATTTACATTGAAAATTAGTTTGTACACGGTATGCTTAAAAATCGATTATTCCCAAATTGTATTTGCTCTCGCATTTCTATGTTTTTCAATAGATCTATCTGAAATTGAAACTGGGTCCTCCCTATAATTAGTCCAGTGTTTGGTCAAAATTTTGATGAGATCCGTAAAAAATTCTTTGAGATAATCCATAAACTTAATTACATACGTACATATATACATACATCATAGTAAACACTTTAAGTGAACTAATTCTTAGCGGAAAATATTTTTGATTCACTAAATTTTTATATAATTTTTATCAGCTTATATCGAAATTGGCGTGTCCGTCTTCCGCCGGTGGTCATTAGTTCCCGCAAATTGCTTTCCGTGTATGGTATGTTACAATCTTCACTCTGGTGAATATATAAGGCTCTCCCGAAAAGCGGTTGTGCCTCACGAGAAGCGGCCGTGCCTCATAATTCTCACATACATTTATTCTCTAAACATTTAATGAGAAATAACAAAATGATTATTTTTAAATATTTACCTAGTTTGAGCACCATCGGAGTTTTGAGATTTTGCGTGTGGCACCTTAGATTCATGTATAACCTTTCTTGCACTGAAGGGTGATGGTGCTTGCCGAGGAGTATTTTCTAATGTATCGTCTAAACTCGAATCAGGTTCGCCATCAGAACTATCTTCTAATGGACCACCTAAGTGCTGAGGAAAAATTGTAACGACTACTCGTGGCCATCCAAATCCTTCACCAACATTAGATAAAGATTCATCATTTCGCTCATCAGCAGACGCTTTCGCGATTTCTAAAGGTAAATCCGAGTCAGCCTCTGTGTAAGTTAGCAAAAAGTGACGGCACTGAATTTCGTGTCGCGCTAGGTGCGGTACGTGACTCTCAAAGGATGTGTGTAATTTAGCGTCCGTCAAATGTAACGTGACATAGTCGGGTCGAATATGTCTTTTCCATCCAGGTAAGCGATTTTCGTCATACACAGGACGCAAGTCAGGAATAGGAAATCTATAAAAAAATGAATAATTTTTAATGGTAACCATTGACGTTATTGATAATCATAATGATCAAATAGCATAAATTTTCGTTATACTTTTTTGTATACTTATGGTTGCATTTTATTTATGTACCTTAGTTTCATTAGTGAGAAAATAGTAAATACAAAATTTTTTACCTTAAATTTATAATACATTTTAATGCATTTATCTTTATATCTGTTCGTGACTCTGGCAGTGATGGGCTTTCAACCGCTTGATAGAATACAGACTTAATCTATAATCAAACAGGAAAATAATTATTTCAGAAATGAAAAAGATCTGAATAATTTTCAAAAATTTATCAAAATTTTACGAAACTTACGTTATCATTTGGTGTAGTATACGGACTAGATTTGCAAATAGGCTGAAGGTTCAAAAGAGCAGATATTCTATTAATTATTGTAATATCGAATTCTCCTTGGCACGGCTGCAGTGTAATTCTACAAACATAAGGTACATACTAATAATTCTTCATTCATTAACGTACAATATATTTAGTGAATTAATTAAAAAACTTACTCGAATTTCGTGCGAGGGTGGCTGTATTTCGTAATGTGAGGTCGATTTGAAATTTTTTCAGTATGACTAAATTTCATTTCGAAATCTGGTTTGCTAGTAAACATATTAGCATTTGTAGTATTTTCTTTTAAAAAACTAAGTATTTCTATGCTTGTTGTATCGGCTGACGTTTCATTATCAACCAAACATTCTATTACTTCGAAACTAGCTAAGCTCAGAGTTCCAGATATTGATGAACATAGAGAAGTTTTTTTATATGTTATTTCTAAGACCAATGGAGCTGCTGAAAACCTGCAAAAGTAACATTTTCAATTATTGCTTTTGTACCAAATAATTTAAAAAAAGTGAAAGTTTCAATATAATATATATTACCTTAAATGGCTGTAGGGACAAATTTCTATGAAAACTTTAGATGCTTTATCAAAGTCGTTATTACCATATCCGTTTACAGCAAATTTACCCATTTTTTGAAAAAATTTATCGGCAGTTGCCTTCATCATTTCAATTGTGGACCGATTAAATTCCGTGCTTAAAATATCCTCATGCAATAACACTACTGCTACCGAGCATATTTGTATGTTAGAGACTGTCATATCCACAGATGGATCACTCTCTGCGCTATGTCTGTATTTTTGTCTTCTAGGAGCATTTGTAATAGAACCTTTTGAGCTCGCGCTACTTCTTATACTTTCATCCATACTGATATTACTGCTTGTAATTGAAGTAGTCATTAACGTGCTATCGGCTGCGTGCATAGGAAGAAAATCATCTTCATTATTATCCGAATCGTCTGGAGACGCAGTAGACCAGCCCTGTGTATTTCGTAGATCCTGACAAATAAAAAATATAAACGATTAGACATACCCATAGCATTATTATTTAATTAAACAGATTAAAATGGTATGAAATAAATATGATTTAAAATTATGAAGTGCATAACTTTTTGGGTCGTTTTTTTTCTTATTTTAAATACTAAATCATTTTACTGTTTAATATTTAGATATTACAAAATAATACATGCAAAAAAAAATAAATAGTATATACAACAAATATTAAAGTTAATTATTGTGTAACGAAACTAAAATTAAATGAGAATTAAGAAAAAATCTAATGTAAAGAAGTTTATAATTTGACTTTGTAATGGTAAGTTACAATAAATTAATGTTATAATATTCATAATTCTCATATTTACCGTGGTTCTATATCCTTGAGTTTGACGAATATCTTCTACCAATATATTTTCAACTTTATTGAAATCAGTATAAGCCATTTTTTTTTGGTTTATAAGTTTAGGTAGAACAGTATTAGTTTCTTTCACATTTGCTGCTACACAATTTTGTAGTAATTCAATTAAAAGTTGCACTTGTCTTGGGGTCAAAAATACCGTTAGAGAACCAAGATTAATCATTACTTCAACCTAAAAAAATTTAAATGAATATTTTATAATTTTTGTTATCAATTTAATTTATAAATTAAATATAACAATTATAATTACATTAGGTCCCATGATTCCTTCACCTGCTTTTTCTTTTAAACGCACTTGTTGACGTCCTGATAATTTAGCAAACATAATCCAATTTGATTCATCTAAATTATATATACTTTTTTCTACTGATTGGGATATATTTTGGGTGGAAGACGTTTGTGCAGGTGAAAATTGAGTATCTGAATTCTAAAAGAATAAAAACATTAGTTAACAAAGAAGTAATAAAATATTACGTTTTTACCAGCTAAAAACAAAAGATAGAATTTGATTCAATTCGTGTAAACTATAATATTTTTATAATTTTTTTTTTTCATTTCTCATATAATTACTATACCTTTGAATCCGGTGTAGACTCTTTACTTGGATTTTCAGGACTTGCTTTATTACTGCACAAATATTCAGCCGTATAGAAAGTTACACCCTCTAAATACAAATGCTTTGTAGTAAAGGCAGCTGGTGTAGTTTGTTTGCTTGGTTCTGTTTTTTCTATAGGTCCTGTTGGATCTGATCCAGCTTCATCTGTATACTCCAGATTTTTTATCCTCATTTCTAATGCTATCCCATTTGGTGCTCCAGGATTCTCATGTTTTAGTGTAACGCAAGTATCAACAAATTGTACTTGAATTTTTTTTAATACTATGACAAAAAAATGTAAATGATAACTTAAACAAATGTTGAAATGTAAACACAAACTATATACATCCATTTAGTTAAAACTATAATTCAAATATCAATAATTACAGAAACAGAAATATATAATTCAATTTATGTTGTATAAAATCATGCAGAACATAAAAAAAAATTAAATTAATATTAATAAAAAGATTAAATTCTGTAAAAGGACATTATAGCAATTTTTATTGAGATTTAAGTAATTATTTTAAACATATCATTGCAAATTAGTAAATAAATAGTTGCTATATAACCATAGCTTTGATTTTTCTTACTTGATTCTATTGCTTGGGTACAAACTTCAATTCCATCTAACGATGGAGGAGCATTTTCAGCTTTTTGTAAATATTCTCGAAAATCATGAACCACGCTAGCAGTCATACTTTTGTTTACCATAGATTCAAACATAGAAGTTGGATCTTGCCTCATTTTTGGTTTAAGAATTAAGTTCAATCCACGAATCTGAACAAAAATTGAATCCTGGAATAAACTTTTCAATGGGATTGACACTTTTATTTCTTCAACATATCCTTTAACAACTTCGCATGGAATTTGATATTTTTCTGCATCTTTGTTAAGTTCCTGTAAAGACATTAAATTATATTAAAATTAGAGATTTTTAAAAAATTCTAAAGCACAATACAAAGATGTTTGGAAGATGCATTAATTTAAGAAAGATATTATTAAGAAGGCTAAAAATGTTGTTTTATATGCATTTAACAAAAAAAATATAAAATAAAGATTCATTTTACAATAGTATCAAATTAATGAATAATAATGCAGATTACATAAAAAATAATAATTTTGCGTTATTATACATAATAAAATATTATGTAATGTTTACTAACATTATAAAATCTTTTCAATTCTCTTTAGGAATGTATAGACTTCAAATTAAGTTAAGTAATAATAAACCACTTGTGAGTTTGTAACTTTTGAACTATCATTTTCTATTAATTTACCAAAGTATAAATGAAATTTACTATTTACAAACTAGATTAGAGTTGCAAAAATTGTTTTTTTTTTAAGTACTTGACTTAATAATTATTCAGTGAAATTGAATATACTTTCTAATAAAAAACTAAAAAGCAATTCAAACACATATGCAAAAGGTATTCACATTTAATTTTAAGAGGAATTTATTGTTTTTATTTCTAGTTTTTTGAGAGTAAATTATTATTCAGATGATTTTTGTTAAATATAAATTCAACCCAAGAATGGTAATATTAAAAAACCAAAAACACATTGTAAACAAATATTTTAAATCACAAATAATTCTTATGGTTGTCTTTAAAAAATAATTATTATAGTTGTCTTTACTAATGAAAATTAAGATTCTTTTTTAAAAGATACATTACAGCTAGAATAACTTTGCGTTGATTTGCATGTATTATTGCTTTTGGCTTGCAAATGCCATATCATGTATATGTCAAGTCCATTGACCAGAAACAAAGAAACTTTTCAGTACCTCCTCATCAAAGTATAGATTGGAGACAGTTGCAGACTGTTGGCGCACATTGACTTCCAGTTGATGGCTCTGTAGATTTGCAGAAAGATATTTCCTCAGGTAGTGCTTCAGTATGAAGCATATGAAAGCTTTGAGGAAGTCCTCAACTTTCTGTGGTATCTTGAACCACCCTAGAAAATCGTTTTGCCAAGGCATGGTGATTGGCTGCTGGGCGGTCGTTCACCAGGAGATCTTTATCATCGAACGCGGTCTGCTCCTTTTGGCTCCTAAACAACGAGGAGTCCCAAAAAATCAAACGGAGCTTCGTACGCGCATGGATGTTTGCGTGCGCGCTGACGGTCGGGCAGGCAAACGAACGCGCGCGCAGGCTCAAAACACGCACCACTCGCACGCACTCACACACTGTGTCGACGACGGAGAGGCAGCAAACAATGAGCGGGCTTTCGGCTAAAGGCGCAAAAAGTTGACTACTCCGTCGGGGATCTCGTCGCGGACCCAGCACGTGTCGCGCGCGTGTGACATTAGGATGCAGCACCTGACGCTGCTACTGCTGCTTGTCGGGAGACCTCGTTGCTCGCACTGTCCTACCTCGTGTCGTTCCCCCTTCTTTGTGTTTTCGTCCGACGGTCCCGCGACTGCGGTAGCGACTATGGGAGACGGAGCAACTTGATCGAAATCAGCTGACGGCAAGCGTCCCGTACGCAATACACACAGCTGTAGCGTATAGCTGCCAGGCAGTAAGATAGCTCCGTTTCTCGCAGCGCGTGTGCGCTGCCTGCTCGCTTCTGCGTCTCGCTTTGCTTCGCTCTCTCGATTGTCCGACCTCCAAGGCTCCCTTTCCTTTTCACCGCCACTATGTAGCCTCCAATCGCTTCTACAGGTAAATACGCCCTTTACCTCGTCGCTCTCCTCGATCTAAGCTCTTGACTTCTGCCCTTTGTCTCCTCTCGAAGCAAGCTCGCTCGCCCGCTCGCTCTCTCTTTCTCTCTCTCTCCCTCTTTCACACTAGCGCACGGACAACCGATATATAACACTGGCTCTTTCTCGTCGCGCGCTCTCTCGACATCATAATAATACGCACTCGGAACTCCGCTACATTTTCGAATAGCTTCTACTCGAGCGACGATGAAAATAATCCCGAGGAAGAGGGACAACGTCACAGCAGCGTGTATGCGTACGTCTTCGCGTGCTCGCGACGTACGTCGCCGTTGTCGTGATCGTGCGTAGTATACCTATCGCTCGGCCCCCTCCTCTAAACTACACAGCACACAACTATCTATATGTTTCTCCTCGATTCTCGCTCTCTTTCTCGCCCGTGCCTGTATAGGTATATCTGCTGTATGTTTTGTGCTGGACGCTCGCACGCGCGTTTCGTTGTTTTCCTTCTCTCTTTTTCTCTCTCTTTCTCTCCCTCTCTCGCTGCTCTATGCACGCACACAGCCGCAGAAGCTGTGCGCACAGCGTTGCCGGATCTGATGCGACTACTATACTAGCCGTGCAGCGCACGCTCCCGACGAGAACGACTTTTCCTGCTACCTACTGCGCGTTTATCTCGCTTTCTTCTCTTCGCTTCTCCGTCCCTCCTTCATTTTCGTTTAATCTGCATTTTTTTCTGATCTTACAAGCTCGCGTTCTCGCGCTCGTTGCCGATCAGACCTCTCAGAAAGAGAGCGCGTCAAGCCGATAAGTGCTAATGTGTGTATATAAGTACACAGTCGACCCGAGAAGTACCGTTTTTCTCTCGGATACTATGTAGTAAACTGCAACGTAGTTGCGCCAAGAGATACCGATGTATATATATATATATGTATAGAAGATGCGTTATGTATACACACGCGCCGTCGTTGTAGGTTACGCCTAGAACGCGCACGCTCGCGATCGGCTTTTCGAAGACGTTCCGAGGCAAATTTTATGATAGCATAAATCAGAAAATTACGGAATCGCGTTCGTGCTTATTTTAGATATGCCTACCACGTTGCGTCTGATTAACGCTACGTTTACTTTGTATAAAGCATTGGCCGTCGATTATTATATCACGAAATACGTATATTTATTTTTAAAAAATCTTAATTATTCAATTCCTTTATCACAAATAATGTTTATTTATTAAAAAAAGTTATAAAATGCTTCGAAATATATCAGCTTATCACAATGAAGTTCGAGAGCAGTGTATGGATATCTGTGACGGTCGGCGAGGTTCTCACTTCCTATCGATTTTTATTGTTTTTACAGTTCTGTTGTTAACACAAAACACGAAACACCTTTATCACAATAAAGCGTCGATACCACTTTTTCGTAAAAAAAGAAATTCCGCGCTTTTATAAATCAGTCCAGTTTTTCGCACTACAGCGACTAGAATAACACATTTATATATATGTACACGCACTTATACATACATTCCCCCAAGACCGCGAGAAACCCCTGTACTCAAAAGATAGACGCTTTTCACTCAATCGCGGCTCACAGCCGGGACGCGAATGACGCTCCCGACGACTCGGCTAGGGTACAAAGGAATGCGCGTCGTGTTGCATTTAGTATACCTACTCGTTCGTCTAGACGTCGTCTAGCCCCCAAAAAGCGGCTGTTTTTCCTGTATAGTCCCTATCGCGAGGAACGTGTAGCGCAGGGAACCACGGGAAATGGGGGAGAGAAAACTGCGCAGTAAGCTTTCCTTTCTCTCTCCCTCTCCCCTCGAGCTGCGTGCAGCATATGGCCCGTCGTTGTTTTCGGCTGAAGGTTACAGCAGGCCGAGCGTCCATTGGAGGGCCTAATCAGAATCAAGACCCACGCTGCGTAGATTTTTTTTCCTTTCGACCGTTTCGGGACGACCCATACTCTCTTCGTCGATAGGTTGGGGTATATATATATATACTATTTGTGTTCGTCTTGGAACAGAAAAGAAAGCTGCATTTTCGTGAAGATTGGGAAAAGGGAGATTACGGAGTTTGTTTTTGGTTGATAAGTAAAAAGAGAAGAAAAAACGCTGTATGCGCGGTTTATTTGAGCTCTGAACGCGATACATGTGTATATTTAGATCCAATCTTTAAAAAGTACTTATTTGTCATTATATCAGCTGATAACGAAATAATTTTTATTTAATAGCTCACTTGAAATGCCATACACGGAACACCGCGAGCAATATAGCGTGTAAATCAACAATAACAGTAATAAAAATGCCTCGTTTTAATATTGCCGAGAAATGTCATCACCACTAACTACTTGTTTAATAAAGGTAAAGAGCTGGCTTATATCATTCAGAACTCGAACGGGAAGTGAAATACATTTGACGACGATGGAAATTCATTTCGAAAAGCGTCATAAACACACTCGCGATGACGGCTACGCGTGGCGGACGCATCAACGCGCGCAGAGCCTTTATTTTGAATTTAAATGCCTTTTTGGCAACACTGTACGGCCGAGAAAACAGTCGCCTCGTGTATGTATACAGAACAGCTATATTATATGGCATGGCTCATGATGGCATGGCTGGTGCGGGCATCTGTGTTGTATGCGTGATCATGGCACAGCACAGCTTGTTCTGCGCATATATATACATATAGGATGAGAGCGCGATTGCGCACATATGTTCTCTCATGAACGACTCGGTAGGTACATAGTTTTACCACTGCTTTGTTCTTTTCGCATTTCGCGAATGCATGCGTAGTTATACCTATAATAGTCAAAGTAACCGCCTGGATTCCCTCATAATACGCAGTCGGGATCGACCGCGAAAACTATGTATAGCTCCGCGGTGCCGTTCCAGGAGAGGTTCGCAGCTTTTCCGGAGCACCGTGAATCACGAGTGTAGGTAGGTGAATAAGAGAGAGATGGAAATGAGTGAGAGAGAGAGAGAGAGGGAACGAAAAAAGCGCAACAACCGTTGCTTGCACTTGATGTTTGACTCATTCTCATTTTTCGTTGTGTGTGCGCTTTCGACGATATAGGTATATTATACACAACAGAAACAACAAGAGAACGTGGTGCTGCTGCAACTGGACGCAGTGATTCCTCATACGATAACGAAACGCGAGGGGGTTCCAAGTAACTTAGATCGGAGTGAAAGAGATAGCAACGCCGTGTGGCTTAACCTCAAAAGCCCAGCCCTGGTTGGATCGAGCGGACGATCAGCAGTGCAGGTGGAAGTCGGATCAACAACATGGCACTGACAAATATTTTGTTATTAAGTCAAATAGCGGGCTACGTCGTCGCCCTCATTCTATCCTTATGCATTATTGTGCCGATGAGCTTGCACCAGGATGAGTTCAGGTACCTTGTTGTTGCTACACCGTGCATCGTAATCTAGCTCACTTATGACGTCTATTGTTGTCTTATCTAGTCGTTTGACTTTTAAAAGCCTCTTGAATTTCACGTGTTTTTTACTGTATGCTTGTTTCAAAACAGTATGTAATCAACAAATAATTGTAAAAATTGCTTGAATTATTAACTTTTCGAGATATGCATATCTGTAACTATGCGACTTTTACGTACATCAATAGGTTAGGTTTAAAAAAATTACAATAACAATTAACAAAGGAAAAATTTGTTTTGAACGTTTTTTAAAGCTGCATTTAGTTTATATAAACAGATAATGTTCTAATAATGAATATTGATTTTTAGGGGTCACTGCCTTCTATTTTCTACAGGCAACTGGAGGGAAAGTGATGGACAATTTGTTGCTTCTTGGGCTTCTGAAATGTACTGCAATTACACAATATTTGTTGGAATATTGCTCTTCTTAACATCAGCAGTACAGATTTATCGATTATCAATGCTTATGTATAAAGGCGAAGATAGCTCATTCTTGTCAGCTTTTATGGATGTTATTTCATCAATACTTTTAACAACAATAACATTGATTGCTGCAGTGATTATAACTCTAGGATTTATGACATGGTGCAAATGTATGACCAAGAGATTTCCTTCATGTGAACTGGCAGCAGGTAATGACATTGACAAAGCAGACAATATAGATACATCTGGCTTCCACATTGAATTAGGAGCAGCACAGTTTGGAACATGGAGTAGTCTTTCAATTTGGGTTGGACTTTCAGTATTTGCAACTCTAAAATTGCTTCGATACCATCAATTGGAGAACATGAAAGTGTCAATGTACAGAGAAAGGCAAAGATTGATTGAAGCTGCAAGTAGTAGCTGTCCACATCCAGAAATCGGATAATTATCAAAGTCTCGCCAAATATTATTATTATTATTATTATTATTATTATTATTATTATTTATAATGTAAAATTATTTTATGATGTGATTTTAACGTTGTTTGTAAAGACGAATGTTATTATGCTTTTAATTATTGTGTTAATTCAAAGACGGCTAACGATCATGAATCATTGTTAATCATAAACATATCGCGGAACAAAGTGATTACTCATTATTATAAAAATACTTTGTTAAAACGTAAGAAACTAACGTAAAAGACTTAAAAGAGAAATGTGAGCGATTGTGTAAGGAGAGGTATGATATTCACGAAGATTAGAAATATAATACAGCCATTTATTTTAAATAAATTTTGTAAATTAACTTTTGTAAATACGCACAGAGCACTTACAAGTAATTACTTTTCGAATATTGTCTCTCTAAAACTCCTGTACTAATGTCTATATATATATTTAAAAAAAAGATATCTATCTATATATATATATATATATACTCTTGTATATTTTACAAGTTAATATTTTACAAGAAGGAAGAAATTATGTATACTTGTTATTTTACAATTACAAGTATCGCTTGTTTATACAGTAAAAAATAAATATTTCACAAAGATTCGAAAATCAGCCGCTTGCATCATTGTACAATCCACCTACGTTATGCCTATATATTATATAATCACACGCGCGAAGGTTTCACAGGACAAGTTTGCAGACGCCGAGATTGCTGCGCCGGCTACCTTTGGGACAACCCCGCTTGGGCACCTCGATGATGACAAAGGGCACTAGGTCGGCGGCGATACATTCTAGCTGATAGTTTGTCTCGTTAACACCAAAGACCTCGTCGTTTGCGCAGGGTCCACCTTTGGAACGTAGCCGATGGCAGATACCCCGGAACTGCACGTAGCCATCTTCCTTGCACGGATTAGCCACACAGGTCGGCAGAGTATCGTTTGCCGATAGATAGACGTAGTAGTTTTCTGGACAGGGACCCCGGTAGTATATCTCGTGACAGCTGTCATTTTGAGGAAAGTAGACGAAGCGCGGCATACAGTCGCAGACCCAGGCGCTCTTCGGCCCGTCGTCTGGGTAGAGGAGCATGTTGTCGGGACATTCGCCTGGTGCCTTCACTGGCTTGCGCTCCGTTACCTGTAACAATTTCGAATTAGTGTTAGTGTGTAAGACGTCCCTCATGGGTAGGAATGAAAGAAGAAATAAAAAATTAATTAACCAGTCCTTGCCTGATGGTAATATCTGTTTATACGAAATGATTAGTTTTTTTTCAAATTTGTTCTAGGGAATGGTTATTTGTTTTCATGATGTGTTGATTATCATTATTGATCGAATAAAATTACAAGTAATAGTTCGTTATGACAATGTTATTTATAAAGTTAAATTGAAAGAATATTTATAAAAATTAAATTACTGAAAATATTATAGAATTTTTATCAAATGATACTATTAAAATACTGTTCATTTTCTGTGACCAATAAAATTTTATAAAAACATTGTTTTCCAAAATTAATTAAATGGATGAAAAATATTTTTATAAGGCAAAAAGAAAGTAAGGTATAGATAGACATTGAGTTCGACATCTGCAGATAATAAATTTGTATTAATTTAAATAAACCTACATAAACATGTATAATAAATTGAAGACGAAATTATAAATTTACGTTTTGCATGTATAAATATTTACTAATAAGTTATATATTCACATTTATAATATTTTTACACAAAAATATAGCTTTTCAATTTTTGTTCTTTAAAATATAATTGTAATTATAAAGTTTTGCATAAAGATGTTATATGAGCATAAGTAAACTTTTGACTAGATAAGATGCATCCGCAGTACCATTCTAATCCTCTAAACCGATCATATATACTTAAACAATATTATATTTTTACTTTGAGTATTTCAGACCAATATTATTTCATTTCCTTATAATTAATTGGCGATTTTTTTTTATTTTTGAAAAATTTGGGCGTACCTTAAAACAAAACGTGAATGTGATTGATATAGATATCTGCTCAATTTAAAGTGTTGACTGAAAGTATTAATTATATTCTATATGACTTCCAGATATTATACTGATAATATCACGTACTTAACCCATTAA
>JAYJLV010000046.1:5516285-5550244 GCA_036873485.1 Torymus texanus | reverse complement strand
AATGGCCATTTTATAGCCAGTTCCTAATTTAAATGGCCATTTACTAGGTAGAAAATATTTTGGATTTCCACCAGGGATGAGCTAAGTAAAATACGTATACGTGAGAAATAGCATCAACTTTTATAAAACATCTATAAAAATTCTTTCAACATGATTTTCATTTTTCAATAAATTTCAAAGGGCGCTATCGAACAGCCACACTAATTATTGATCGCCTATAAAAATGCAAAAAATGCATGAAGCCCAGATACATTTATGTATGAGGCGTTGCAGTTTATCAAGGAGTGCTTTAAAAATAGTTATGTCGGCAATGCAAAATAAAAAATAAGATTGCTTTAAATTCGAAGATAATTTCCGCGCAATATCAACTTTTTAATAACCTACAAAACTCTATGAGGAATCCGTATTAAATATATGTATATATGTATTTTAATTCTTTCGAATTATGTAATATTTCAAAATACAAAATCATTATTTCTTATTAAAAATATATTAAAAGAATATCGTATAAAAATATGGAAAATTGTTGAAAATAAAAATTTACATAAGATAACTATAACTAAAAAGAAACTGGAATTTTTCAAATTGTACTTCTGACTAAACGTTTAAAATAAAATGGAAATTACCTGGATCTACTACGTGAATCTCATAAATATACGAGAAACCTCTATTCTCCGTGCGATTGTAAGAAATTTATTTCAATCACGTATAGCACAAAGTGTTACTAAGAAAAATTCCTGTATATTAGCGTAAATTCAATTAATTCACGAAGTTGTAGCATTATTACTCAACTTTCGTTAAAACTCATTCTAAATTCTGTCTTCTGATGGGAAAATATAAAAATCACTCTATGAAAAACAATGAAAGGCTTTTTTCCCTTTAATCTCCTAACCAGCAATGAAAATTAATACATTGTTATTCTGATAAAGTTCAATAAAAACAGGTGTCAAATTACTTGCTAAAATATCTTTCAAAGAAACTAAACGCTTATCTAACTTTTAGTCTTTCAATGTTGCTTCATCATTTACCAACAGCTCGAGTAAAACTTTTGCAATGTAATTTAAATAATTAGAACGCAAATTTATTACACTCTCCACGAACTTTCATTATAATCCTCCGGCATGTATCTTTATGCAAAATTTTTCTTGTTACACTAGTCGTTCTAAAACTTTTTAAAATGAACTTTTATCATCTTACAAGAATTAAAATCACGTACGAAACCGCTGGAATTTCAAGTTTCAAATTTCTCTGCTACTCAAACCACTCTTCGTCACTTGAATTGAAAGTTTCGGATCGACTAAATCGGCATAAAGTACGAAATTCTTCACAACTCTCTTACAGCTCAAAAAGCTTGGGGAAATTCGATTTCCACTAGCGGCTTACCTTTCAAGCGAGATCCGCTCAGTGATAGCGCCGAAAAAAAAACTACTCACGAAAAAAAAGCGGATATTTGGAAAAATGAGCCTGTTCTCTCGGCGAAATTCCCGCACATAGCTCAGGTGCGCGTGCGGTGGCGCCAGCAATTGTTTTGCCATTTCGCCGCTACCGAGTGACTAAAAAATCGCACGTTTTCCCTTCACAACAGTCAACAGGCTGAGTCATATTTGTATGGAGATTTTATGGACTGCCACACGCGCGAATACGCGTTCTCTATTTGTCTCTCCGCGACGCTTCGCGTGCTTAAATACACGTATGTGAGAATGTATAAACTTTTGTCGTTTCGAGACGTCGTACACTTTAATCTGAAAATGTAACACGCTGTCGGCAGGTGATGTAAGGCGATGGTTTTGAAAAGGAGAAGTTTTTTTTTTAAAGAGAAATAGGTGACATATTTACGCGAAGTTTCTTTTACGTTTTATTGAAGAGTGAAAAAAATATAGATACTGAAACTTGATGCTTGATTTTCATTGTGTTTATACATGAATTTAATAACAAATTTTCTTTCATTTATTAAAGCGACTTTATACTATTGCTTTTAAATCCAGTTATTTCGCTATTTAGCTGTCGCTACCAATGGTTCATTACCACTAAATCATGCTTAAGTATGAAGTGTCATTTTTAATTATTTTATAATTACGGAATTTTTATGTTTGCAAAACAGCTGGTAATTATCTTTTCCATTCGGACGGTACAATTAATTACTCCATCATTATATAAACGAAAGAATGATTTGTACAAACATTATCTACCTTAACAAAAAAAAACATGAAATTTATATTAATTAAAGGATTGTTCTTACTTGCTTCAACATTTAAAAAAAATTGCAGCATAAAAAAACACCCTATACATTTCAGAAAAAATTCTCCGGACAAGTATTTTGGAATAACTTACTGGAAAAAAGCACAATATTTTTAAAATTTAAAATTGAAATGAACATACGAACTCGAATAAATATTCTATAAATACTTTGCAGTTAACAGTCATTGGCATGTCAGGAATACACACTACTACTCCAGTAGCATTTCATCAAATATTCATCATATCGGCAATAAAACTTTGTTTCCCCGACATTTCATGTAAGAAGCAGATACCGCCTTACACACAGACACTCAATCTCTCTTCAAGTCTCTCCCTCCTTGCACTTGACGCGCAGAAGAAAAAAACCATTCGACAGCCATCAACCGCTAATTTTAAACCACAACAAACTTTGAACATCTCGCCCCCTCCCCTGTTTACATCATCAGCCCAACTACAGACACACTGCACACCTCTTCTTCTCTCGTTTTCTCGCTCTCGCGTTGAGTCATATATAGCGCCGCGTGCTGACGTGCCTTCCAGCGCGCGAGACTCAAGAGTGAGAGAGAGAGAGAGAGAGAGAGAGAAAAAAATCCACGCGCGATATCGCGCGACGCGAAAACCAGAGCAGCGGCAAGGCCTTTTTTAGAACAGCTATCGTTCGCTCACTCTCACGCGCGCGCTCGCAAGAGAGGCAGAAAGAGATGTGCGTACGCGCATCGAGGTTAAGACCCTGACACTCGCGCGCGCGCTCGCGCGAGATGACGATCCGACATCAGAGAGCGGTTTTGCACGCTCTCCCTCTCTCTCTCTCTCTCTTCCACTCGTTCTCTCTGTACTTCTGGCTTTGTCATTTTCCTCTTTTTGCGCGCTGCACGAGCTTCGGCTTAGACCGTTGATTATGGACGACTTTTTCTTTTAATTGCTCGAGTAGTTTTTTTTTCTTTTTTTTTTTTTTTAATGATGATTGTGAACGAAAAGAGATTAGATAGAGGCTTTTTTTTAATGAATACTGAAGCGTAATTAAATTTTATTCTACATTTTAAACAGTAGACCGGAGGTGTGAAAGTGACGTTTTATCACAGCGTCGCTGGGTTATGGTGTTTGTTAAAAAAGAAACGAGAAAACAAAAATAAAAGTAAATGAGATGAGAGATTTAAACAGGAAGAATGTTTTATGTGCGTACAGAGTACAAATGGTAACTCTTAAAGTTTTATAATTCATAAAAATTAAATATAGATAATGTCTAGAAAAAGCAGTGATAATTTCATGAAAAAAGTCGAATTGCGAAGTCGAATAGAGACATTCGACATTAATCTCCGCAATTCTCTCTTTCCATTGAAACGAATCACGCTAATTCAATCCACAATAATGGAGATGATGTTGCAATATTGACTAGAGTATATGTTGCATTAAGCAAACTATAAACAGCGGTTCAGTAACCAAACAACAACAATGATATGTAGAACCAACTATTTCTTTAAAATATATCAAATTTTTATGAATTATAAGTTGTGAGCTATCAAATTGAAATCTCTTTACTTTTTACAATGACACATAATCTAATTTTGAAGTTAACTGCATACTCTCACGTAATCCACTTATTTCCAATCTTAAATAAGTGCTACATGGAAATAACTGTACAAGTTGTTACTAGAAATAATCCGACATTGAATCATCGATATTATTGCAACATCGAGCAAAATTTTTCCAACTCAAGCATCATTTTCCAACGACTTCTTCCGTTCTCCTCCTCGCCACTACGAATCTCATTCCACGACGATCTTTCTATAATTCTTCGCTAGCACATAACCAAACACGAGAATCTCTACGCGCAGGGTAAAGAAATAAAATATCTCTACACATACATAAACACGGGAGGGAAAAAATTCGCTTAGCGGGTGGCCCCCCATTATTTCTGTATACACCTTCGACCAATCTCTCTCTCTCTCTCTCTCTCTCACTTCCCCTCCTGTGTCCCGAGAACCGCATTTTTTCAAAATTAGACGCGCGTGCGAGCTTACACTGCTGAATGCGCATTGTCCGGAGCTTTGTACCCGCCTCAGCGTTTGTTTTCGGCCAGAAAAAGAAACGAGTGCCCCTTTGCACAAGGCGGAATTTCGCGCGTGGTAAGTAGCCCGGGAATCGCTTAGCAGGCTGGTCAAGTGGTAAACAATGCCGAGAGGAAGCGAAGAGGCTCGCGTGAACGTTTGTTTTTTAAGTGTCTTTTGCGTTTGTAAAAGAATCGCCACGCGCGCTCTGCGGGGTTGCTATACCGACTTATTCAGATTCCTTCGCTTTCGTTCGGTTGGCTTAACAGTTGCGTCATGTACACGTGAACACTTAAAATTATCTCATATAACTTTTGCTCGAAAATCTTTTAGAAGTGAAAAAGTTATTGTAAAATTTATTACATTGTCAGATGAAAATATTATGTATCATTTGTATTTTCTTATTACGCGAGTATGCTCATTTATGGAAATAAATGCTATGTGCACAATAATAACGAGTTAAGGTAACTTACAATATTATTCATATACGTTCTATTCTGACACCCACATTTGAGCTGCCACTAAAGTGAAGAAAAATATGAGAACGTAAATCTCACTTTGTTAAATGTTACGTAAGTTTTGAAACTACAGTAATACTTGGGCATCTGCTGGTTATTTGATAAAAATTATTGTTTTAGAGTACGGTCATATTTCTATGCTGTATCGTTCATTTAATAATAGTTGACACACAATATATTGAGGTGATAAAAAAAAAATTAATAAAGTACTATGCAGGTAGTTGAAATATAGTTTTTTTTTTAAATTACTTGTTCATCTTTTTATCACGTTTATCCGCATACAACTTTTCAATCAATAATGTTCCCAAATGAACAAGAAAGAAAAAAATATCTCTTTCAGGTCATTTACTTTGAAGTTGAATAAACATACCCACTCGTTCTCCAATACGCTCGCTCAATTGCACACCTATATACCAACTACTAAATCCCCGCAAATTTCATATTCTTGTCAGAATAGCCTCGTACAAAACTCCTCTCAGGCAATTCACAATAATAACCTAAAAAAAAACCTGCGAATCGAATGCTTACGTAACGGCCCTCAATTATCCATTTCCGATTAAAGAGCCTTGTGGGAAAAAAACGGGGAAAAATTCATCTCCAGCTCATACATCGCGAAACAAATAACGGATGAACAACGCTAGCTCGCGTATAGGAACGTGTGGGCGCGTCGATGATTGGGCGGCTCGTTACAAAAGTTAAGAGAAGCGCGTCGAAAAGCGAAACGAGAGACGATGTACGAGAAAAGAGGTAGAAAACGGCGGTAGGCGCGTTTGCACGCGCTCATGAAAAAACGATGACCCTTTGTTCGTTCTCGCTTTTCTCTGTGTGTGCACGTGGCTGGCGCAGAAGAATATATATACGAGCTCGGAAATAAAACATTTGAAAATAACGCTCGAAAAAGTGGCTCAGTGTTTATTTTATTGTTTATCCTTTCTGGCGAGGTCGTTACGGTAACGTGCGGCTAAAATTTTTCGCCCTCCCGCTTTCTTTCCGGATTTTTGTAGCGTATATAATAAACTAGAATTATATGTACCTTCATTTGACGTTTATTTTTTTTTCTCCCCCTACTCGTTTCAACGTTTTATATTTTCTTAAACTATAAAAGCGCGAAAAATTGTAACAATTTGGGTTACTGCCAAGCTTATAGTTTAGTACTGCAGTGTATATTTTTCGAAATTCACTGTTTTTTTTGTGCATTCTTCGAAAGAGCACAATGAATTCATTGATCCAAAAATTACGTAAACCAAGAGTATGGAAATTAATCTCTCTGTTGCGAAAATTTTTTTTCGAGCTTTAAACACCTGAATTTCGAATGAATTATTAGCATACTCGTCTTACCACACCTGACTCACTCTACTTGAAATGTGCAAAAGAATACAGTACACGACGACGAACTTTCCTCATTTTACCCCCTTACGCAGTAAAACTGTATTTTTAGATCACTCTGTCCACAGATTCGTACTTTTCGCAAACATTATTATTACCCGTAAATATTCAAAACGAAAACCGCTCCGTCCTAATAAGAAGAATAATCAACCGCAACGAGTGAGAGTTGAAAAATAAAAGTCATTCGCACTAGAGTCACGCGAAATCGGCATACACACAATGACGACAGGCCACATCGTCGAATTTTACCACAACATCCATACCACGTCAAACTACTCTTAACGGATTACTTGGCGCTAAAATTATCGTCCGCCAAGCTCGGCGCGCTAAGGTTCATCGCGCGAGAAAGGGCAACAGCAGCAGCGTTGCGCCGCTCTCGCAAGCTTCGGCGCGTGCGGTTGCTCACAATATACCTATAACCCGGGGAAAAGTGAGGCGCGCAATTCGGAGGAAAACACGGCAGCAGGGAACTGCGTCGTCGAGAAGGCAACTCACCTAGAGGTGCGTATCGATCGGTTGCGTAGAACGGAGACTAGCAACTCGCCTCCTCCGTCCGCCTCTTCCTCTCCTGCTCAGCTGTCGCTCCTCTTTCGCACTCGAGGTTCTCTCTCTCTCTCTCTCTCTCTCTCTCTCTCTCTCTCTCTCTTAGCTCTCTTCCTCTTTCTCTCTGGCACTCTACTGGAAAACTGTGTTATTTTCAACAACAAGAAGCACCACTCGCTGTTACGACAAGCACAACAACTTGGTCGCGCGCACTACTATACTCTCTCTTTCTCTCTCGACAATATCCCTCAGCTATAATCCATGAGGTAAGAGCACGGGGCTCGCGGGCAACAGCAGCACATATCACGGATGCACAACACACGCGGATAGGGAGCTTCGTCGTGTGTGTCCTCGAGCGAGCGTCCGACGGCGGGAATCAACGCACTGCCGTACGTCAGCGGTGGCGGCAGCAACTCGCGCGCGCGCTCGCTATATCCCCCTCCCGCGCCCTCCTGCGACTCCAGCGCTCCCCCTGCGAGACAGAGAGAGAGAGAGAGAGAACGCGCGCGCACCGTTAGCCCCACTCCTGAGCCGCCGCGTCGACGGTCCTGCGGAGGAGGGAAGCAGCATACACCAGCTTGCGTGTGCCTGGCTTTAGCTATAGATATATGTGCTCTCGCGTATACTCGTGTGTGTCTGTATATACGTTTCTACTTTTGCGCGGTGCTCTAACATGCCTCTCTTTTCGCTATGCTTTTCCGCCTTTTTTCGAACGGCTTGACGATGAATATTGATGGGCTTGCTGTGCTGCTACTGCTGCTGATACGGGGATCGCAGATTCGTGGCGTTTTCACTCAATGCGCCAGTGTTCCAAGAGATGGGCGGAACATATTGGTAAATGCGGATGTACTTCTGTTAACAGAATCATAATTAATTTATAATCAGGGTTATAGATTTAGGGTATAATGTTAACGAATTTTTAAACTCGTCATTTTAGCTGACGATTAGGTCGACTATATCATCATTTTTATACAGATTGGTTTTCAAAACAAAACACAGGTATTCCATTACAGATGGTATATCTGATTACAGTTTCCTTAGAATGGAATGGTAAAAAAAATCATTACTACGTTTATTTTTAAGTTAAACATGGTATCTACGTGAACCACGTAATCAACAAAGTTGTTAATAGTATTGAAGTTGTATATTCTCGCCGATTACTTGCGCGATAATGTAGCGATTGATATAAGATACAGTGTCCAACACTAAAGAACACTAAATTACAATCGCGATTTGAACCATTTTCTAACCATTACTTGCTTTTTTATTGCATCATTCAAAGTTTTCGAAAATCAGATAAAGTTTAATTTGCAGGTAGAAGAGTAACTTTGTTAGTAAAATAAAAAGATAATATAATCAAAGTGCGAATAATTATCCGTCGATCCTAAATTGGATAGACAATTCACAGTCTTGTGAAGTTTCCCCGTTACCAGACCAAATGACCCGTTCCTTCTTTCTCTTTGTGAATATTCGTGAAAACGTGAGAAGAGTCTGAAAACGAGGCGCGCAAACTTGAATTAATCCACTTTATTTCAGTGATTCATCGCGGGGAGGTATTCGCGGTTTTTAAAAATGAAAATTTAAAAGGAACTGCCTGATTTAGTGATATATTCAGGGAAAATGAGCGCAGTTAAATAATTCACCGACGCCAGCACTTTCCTTTCAAAGCACCGTTCCTCTTTACGCGTTTCTCGATCCGCGCGCAAACAATACATGAGTCTCACCGGACTCTGCCTGTTTCTATTTGTCCGTATACATTTTTGTGCTACGTGAGTGAAATCTTACGTAGGCAGTCGGGATTTCGTTTCTCTTTTTTGTTTCTCTCTCTCTCTCTCTCTCTCTCTCTCTCTCTCTCTCTCTCTCTCTCTCTCTCTCTCTCTCTCTCCCTCTCGAAAGTTCAGCGGCTCGTATAAGCTTCCCCTTCTAATTCGGCGATGAGAAGGAAAAGATAAGCGTGAATTCCTCCGTTTCTGTGATCTACGAGTGAACGCCTAAACTGATGAAAGCTTTTCTCGGTTAAATTGCAGGAGTCGAGGATCGGTGGATCGTAGACACGTGGCGAGGAGCCGCAGCAGCTGAGGTAAATCGTCTTTGCGTGGAAGGAATCACCGCCTGAAGCGGAGAACCCGACACATACGACAACAAGAACCACACACACAGCCAAGATGCCAGCACCGACATCAGCAGCGGCCGAACCCGGCCCGCCCCGGACGGAGCTCCAGGAGCTCCAGTTGAAGTCCCAACAGACAGCCGATGAGGTGAGACACATTTTTCTTCTATTTTTCTTATTCTTTTTCTAGAGGCAATTGCGACGGGTTGGTTTATGTTTTTTTTCGGGGGTTCATTGAAATATTGGCTCACTTATTACGGATAGTAAAATTTTTTATTACTTTTACAAATTTAATAGAGTAAATAAATGCAGTTCATTATTATTTTGACACAATTGCGAATAATAATATCGGTTTGCCCTTGGAAGAGTTGAGCAAAGGATTTTATGAGAAAGCATTAGACCCCAGAGGCTATTCACTCTAGATTAGCTAAATCGCAGTAATTTCGAAAGATCAATTTTATGGTATTTCGCGGTACATTGACGTCAAAGACTATTCCAGTAGTTTATTCTCGTTCATTCCGTTGTCAATGATCATTATTTACTTTGTATTGTGTTATTACTCTCTACGAAATTGGTGTTTTCTCAAATAAAACGTTTAGATTGATTTATCAAAGAAATTTTTTGCCTTTTATGGAACATTTTCCATTTTTTATATTCACTAATTATTTCTAACGATCACTGTTCTTAAATCCACAACAACAAAAAAATCAATAATTTTACTAAATTGTAAAAGCACAAAAAAAAAAGATAATGATAAGTTTCATCTGGAATCCAATTTCTATTCCAACATTGTAGTCAAGGATAACAATTTAATTAGATCTCTTAAACGTGACCTACAATTTTATAAGTTGAGCTTCAATAAAGAAACGTGAAAAACCGATGATAAAAACGTTTCATAGATATTTTTAGCAATCGCGCGGTTTCGCCAGATGAGCTTTATACCTTTTTTACTCAGGCAACTTTCTATTTTCGTGTTTATTTCAAGAAAAGTAGCCAGTAGCTGCCAATCGATATTTGCAGAGAATGAATAGCCTCTGGCTTCGATCGCTGATTGACCCGTCGAGTTCGTTGTCCAGCTTTTTCCAATTCACGTAATCGCCTCGTGGAATCCGTGTGGGCAGAGCTTCTTCCTGATTTCTCACTCTACAAACTTGATCACGAAAAAAAAGAAAGAAAGCTAATCGATTTATTAAATTTCAAACGTGGAATGGACTAAAATCTAATCAGATCGTGTACTCGTGAGTTTATATACTTTTTCGGAAAATGATTTATCAAAATAGAAAATCGACTGCGAACCTGTCGAAAGGATGATTGAAAATAACCCACGCGCGGAAAAATTGCGGCTTTGAAGCGCGCTCGACTCTCGCTGCTGATGCTACTCTGTTCCGTAATGCAAAAACTTTCTCTCGCTGTACATATACGCGTGTGCAACGCGAACAAGAGAAGCTTTTCTCCTCCCTTCCTCCGTGTTCCACACCGCAAACAGCGATCTATATTTCCCTCTATCGCCTGTTACCATCTCGTATACGAATGAAAAAATAAAATCCAACAACGCTATAATAAAAATAATAATAACAATAAACACAAAAAAAAACCTTGACTCTCTGTATGTTACAGTCGCTGGAGAGCACGAGGCGTATGCTGGCGCTATGCGAGGAGGTAAGCCAATCCACTTCCCTATACTACTGCGCTCCCCTTATTTATCTTTTTTTTTACTCTTTCTCTATACAGAGCCCCGCTTCTCCGTTACACGCGGAGAACAACTTTTTTATTAATATAATCCCCTATACGTAGTCTCGTAAGCGCGAACGCGTGCATATACATATATATATAATATATAAATTTATATATATGTATATTCATATATATTATTATATATAAAAAAGCATAATACGTATAGCGTGTGTGGCGGCGTAGTATATAAGTAGTAGCCCGTCATGCAGCGTATAAATATATATATATACAATTTCTATGTGTGTGTATAATACATGCACCTTCGAAAGCTATATAACCTCTCGCACGTTCGCGGAATATATGGAAAAAAAATTAAGCTACAATTTCTTCTTCCACGAGCGTGCGAGAGTGATTAATTATATGCACGACGACGGTGGTTTGTCTTCGACGATCGTCTATATCACACATATATATATATACACTCTAGGCGAGCTTGAACAGTGCGAGAAGAAATCCTCACATCAAAGAACCAAAGTCAAAAGCACACGCTTAGCCAATATATATACGTGTATATATACGTAACGATAATCGTCGTCGAACTACCACCACCTTCGTTGGTTCTCTCGGTTCTTCTTCTACGTTCTCTCAGCCGCGCGCACGCGCTGGAGAATAACGCGCAATAGGACAGAGAACCACAAGACAATGCGAGGAGAGCACCTACGCGTGTGTGTGTGTGGGTAGCTGCTATAACTACACGTGGGGCGGATATAGAAAAAAGAAACTTTGTAATTGAGGAGCGGCGGTGGTACTGCTGCGGCTTATATTCACACGCGAGCTTCCAGAAGGACGCGCCGTTGTTCTACAGAGAGAGAGAGAGAGAGAGTCGTCGGGCTTTTAAAGCTCTAGCTGCTCTGCTCGCCAGAGAGAGAGAGAGAGAGAGAGGGAAAAAGCAAGCGCGCGCGAGAGAGAGAAGCGTTTCAAGGTCGGGTCCATTGAGCGAAGCCTGGGCATTGTCGGGGTTGGATTATCGATTGTCAAGGTCGCGCGTGCCGATGCATCGTCCGTTCTCTCTCTCTCTCTCTCTCTTGCCGCCACTGCCGCTCGTCTCTCGCGTATCCTCGCGCGCGCGCGCACACACATACGTATATGTTATATATACATGTGCAGCACGGACGCTGACAAAGTAGGGTTTCTTCTCTGTACATATATATATACACGTGTGTGTGTGTGTGAGCGGGCGAGGGTATTATCTTGACGTGAGCGCGAAAATGCACCACACACGCGAGCGTTACGGAGCGCGCGCGCGTTCACGGGGGATGATTATCCGTACACCCCCTGGTACATGCGTTGAACTCCGCAACTGTGTTCTCCCAGCATTTTCTATATCGTTCTTTTCTTTATTATTTTTGTTTCTTTTTCTTTTTTTTTTTTTTTTTTTATTTTAAAAAATAGCTTTTACCTGATGACGATTCGCGTGCTCAATGTGATGTGACCTGGTTCGAAAATCTCGTCGGGGATGTTTCTTCTGTTTTTTTTTCTCTTCATTTCGTGTTCTATATATACATCTCTTTTTTGTTGTACTTTCTTTCTCTTGTTTTGTACACGTGACTGTGTACTCATTGTATTATTCGCTTCTTTGCCGATGATGATCGTGTTTGATATAATGCGATTGGTGAATTGTTCAAGAAAAATGGAATTATGTTCTTTTTTTTTAATCATTTTCATGTATATGTATATATATAGTGTACTCGGATGATGTGTATTATCGTGTTGGAAATCTGTACATATTATATGTAGCATATATATATATAATCATCGGAATGAAGGATACACTCCTATACATGCCTTATTCCCTGTGTTAGAGAAGCGTTATTCTAAACTCGATGGTTATATTCTATCTATATATCTTCTCTTTCTAACTGGATACTTACAAAGACGAATCGGCCGCATCAACGCGGTTAACCGTCGCACGGCCAGTGTGTTACATTCAATGCAATATATAGAACTTGTGTTGTTATATGTATACACATACATGCACACATAACATACACAGCCACAGACAGACATACATTTCACGTGTCGGTCTTCCCGAGTGCAGCCGTTTTGGCGAAAACAATGCGAGACAATTGGATCCTAACGGATTGTGCTTATATATATACGTGCTTTAGACATACATATGTATGTGTATATATATATGTGTGGTACGTGTGGTGTACACATGTACTCGCGCAAGCCTCTATCTCTCAATGGAATTCATTAGGATCTGATTATCGCGCGGCGCCGTTGGATTTTACCGAGCGACCAACCGCCGTGACCGCACGAATCCGTAGCGAATTACGTATATTCTATACATCTATATATATATTATACGTGACTGTTTTACGTGTGTGCATGCACGTCTCTTGCTGTTGTGTCTGATAATAATAAATAAATAAAACGATGTTGCTGTTACATCAATGACATACACGTGTATATCCATTGAAGAAACACGAGTATCTTTTTGTAACTGTGTATCTGTGTAATTTATATTGTACATTGTAAATTTGTATATCGACACGGGAAGCATTAACGAGGTACTATTGAATTAAGGGTGTAATTCAATAAGATCGCTGACTCTGTCGAGTAGTTATATATATTCTCTATAATATACATATACATGAATTTAAACAGTACACAATCAATTACGCTAATTCATATGCAATCGAATATATATAAAATGCATTTCTATATTTTGACAATTCATCAGTCGCGTACCCCCAACACTGACGTGAACAAAAAATTATTGGACAATATACTTTATACGTACTTGACAATATCACAATCGAGGATAAAATATACATATTTCAAGTAGCACGAACGGAGGAACACTCGGAAGTTCGACCTTGAGTAGAGAGACCTGTACGCGACCTTCACAGCTACACGTATACACTATCAAAACAGCGCGACTGCATTTATATAATTCTATACGTGCGGGCTTAAATTGAAAATTATTTAATCTTTAAGGGAAAAGCTTTCTCAACCCTGGGGAAATCCACTGACATAGCGTTCGATTAAGCCGAAAAACACGAGAGCCACGATTATACTACATCTGCACGTGGTCAATCGAGTAGATCGAGGCGGATACAGTCAGACACGCACGTTTCCCGATCCTCGTCATCGCGTTATATTCAATCGCATTGAATCTCCTCATTTATCACAAACACGTGAATTTTCACGTCATTTGTTTATAATGTTCATTAAAACATTCGTATATACCATCGTTTACTTAGAGCCAAACTGACCTCTTGGTAAAGTACGAACGCGCGTACTACATGCCTACGTGTAATATACTAATATACACACAAACACACAGACATGTTCTCAGGTGCCACGTGTACCTGCGGGACGCGGAACTGAGCATTAATGAAAAAACGAAAGATATATATAGAGAGCTTTTTGCTCTTTCTCTCTCTACAATTCTGTTGTATCGATCATCACCCGACAGATTTTCCAGCCAGGTAACTTCACATATCAGCCTTATCCCGAATAAGTCTTTATAAGTAATATACAGCTGCTGTAGGCGGGCTAATATAGAACAAAGCGGAAATACATACGGCGTGTACATGTATATATAAAAAAAAGAGAAAAAAAAACTGTTTGCCTCTCTGCCGAGGATATATAGAATGGACGCGTATTATTATTATTATTATATATATATACGTCCATCACCAGCATCTCCCAGAACATTATATTTTTGCATTCGCTGTTATATATACCTCTCTTCACTCTTCATTTAACAAGTGTATTATGGAACGTCGATGTGTATCTGTGTCTCTTTCTATCCTTTTTTTCTTCATTTTCATTCTTTGTCTATTATTTTATTATGTATTTGTATATTACAGTAAAAAAAAGAGAAGAGAGCGACACAAACACACATACGCACTCGCACTCACACATCGTGTATATAGGAGCGACGAAATATACTATATTATACCGGACGAATCGGCCGTCGGTCGCGAGGTCGACACGTGGGAGATGATGTTCGGAGCGCATACTTGCACTACCTCTGCCCTCTTTATCCTCCTCTCTCTATCTCTCTTTCTCTCTTTCTCACAGACTACCCTCTACCGTGTCATACATGTCTCTGTGATGTTACGACGATGTACCTTCGAATTAACCCATTCCATCTCTATATACATATATATCTCTCTCTTTCGCTACATGTACCTAACTATCTATCTATCTATCTCTGTATATCTGTGTCATCATCGCGTGTGACTGTACACACTCATTGAGCGAATTCATCGACGTCAATGTTTTGAGGATGTGGTTATCCCTCTGCCGTTTATTTTACCTTGAACTTCCCACGCTGTTTATGACCATCACCGTTGTCTACAATTGTTTGTCTTATTGTCCATCCACCTTTTTCTCTCCCCCTTCCCCATACCCTCTTTTTTCGATTTTACTTCACGTCGTATTTAATTTATCTTTCACTTCGACCCTCCGGCGAAGTTCCAACTCCCACCCGCCCTTTTTACCCGATGGCATGGAAAATTAATGTCTGTCGTAAACTTCGATCGACCGTCGGATCATGCCTCTTTTGTCTGGTTCCTACATATATGGATTTTCCATTCGAGTAGACACACACACACGTGTCTTATTAATTTTGTAACGTGATTTATTTTACGCTATCGTTATACGGGAGGTGCTCTTGAAAATTCATCGGCTGCAACTGTCGCATGATTCACGTATATTAATGTATTATATATTGCTGAAATCGATTTACGTGTAATTTACGTCAGGATCGAGGGTGGACCGGGTACAAAAATACGTAAATTCGGCAGCTTCCACCCTCTAGTGAAACGCATTCCACGCAGTTTACGAGCTTCTACGATGTAATCGCAGCATCTGAAACATTACAGTATACTACAACATCACTGTCATTATACGTACATCATAAAAAAAAATAGATTTATACCAAATCGACGACATGTATCAATCTTCCTATACATCAATGAGAGAAAAATCAATTGAACTCTATATCCGTCGGCCATCCGGATTGCACTCTAACGCGCGAGGAACTACGCAAATTACCTACGCACGAGCGCTGATGTGTAAGTGCACTACCATCACATCCGGGAAGGAAGTCGAGAGAGCTTTCTCTTTCTCTCTCCCTCTCTTGCTCGCGTATGTATATATCTACTATCTCTTTAAATGCACGGCTAAATGTAAATCGACACCGACGGCAGGCTTTACGATCGAGTTTACGACGGACTCTCCATGATATATATATACCTCTCACACTCTCTTTCTTTACCCACACTCAAGCGTCGTGTGAAGAGTGTCATCGCCAAAGTGCGCGACGAAAATTCTCTCTCTCTCATGTTCCTCTTCTTCCTTTTCATTGTACGCCTGGAATAAACATATATATATCCATACCGTAACACTATATATAAAATATATATATACAATACATATCGCGTGTAACTTACACACGCGCACACCCATATTATACGACTGTATATGCAACTACGCGTGAATGCATTAAACATATATATAGAAGGAGCGCGCTGCTCGCGAAAAGTGCGAATCAACTGTTAAGCGCTACTCGCCCACGTATATATGCTATACCCAGGTATACTGTGTTGTATACATAAAGTGGAAGAGAGTGAGAGAGCATACATGTGCCCACGTGTATATACCACGCATACAGTAGCAGACCCGCGACCCCCTTTTTTTCATATCCTTTTCCACGATGTGTAGTTTTCAGCCTATATATACGTTGTATACGCGACTTCTATACACACCCGTTTTCTGCGTCGCAACCACTCTCTACACGTGTATACGTATCAACGTGCGCTTGGACCAGGAGAGTATATATATATATATACTTTATCCGGTCCTCTCTCAGAGCCCTTGAAATAGATGACGACGACGACGACGATAGAGCCGTTTTCTCTATTCTTTGTCTCTTTGAGGCGTACAAACGAACGAACGAACAAGCGCGTAGTGGTCGCGACTGACTGACGCGCGAGTTAACCGTTTATATATATATATACTGCGAATGTGTATAGATCCGTCGCGGGTCTATATCGACCGGTTTACCACCCTTACCACCCACTTGCGATTGCGTATAATGCAGAAATAAACGGCTAGGCTCTTACGGTATCTTTATACTTTTCTTTTTTTTGTTTAAAAATAACGTTTTTCCTCGAAACAAATATGGTTCAGACGGTATAAAGTTATTCGTATATATAGTATAGAGAATTTCTAGGCGCGTTGTCGACGTGTAATTTCGGAAGTAAATCGCCGCGTGATTCTGACAAAATATTAATGCAAATCGCTCGGGTGCAAGTGAAATGAAATAATCCGGTATAACGCTGGCAGTTCTCTCTCTCTCTCTCTCTCTCTCTCTCTCCGTTTACGAATATGGTACATGTGTGTATCTATATATATAATGAGAATTGCGACAAATTATGCAAGATTCCCCTCCCCTTCCGTGTTCTTGGCGAAATTGACGTGAGTTTGCTCCGGTTTAATATTTCCTTTCTGAATTTCGTATTGCCTAATATTGGTTGACGTCCGAAATATAGTTGACGATTATTCATCAAGATTATTATTACCCGAGACGTAAGAATAAGGTCGTGCAGTAGTAACAGTCAAGATTATGGTCGGCCGAGTACAGAATACGTCTTAAATAACGTTCAAACGGTTCGGTATATAAACGTTATATATATATATATATATATATATATATATAATTTATCGTCACGACGTATAACCATTATTCGAATCTTTTCCAATTTCCTAAAGCTCGAATATATGTTAATAAATACGTGTCTCCGGGCTGATAATTACAATAATATTCTTTTCACCCCTCGCCTACTACAATTTTCTTCCACACCTTTGTAGTTAACTCGTACGATTCTGTACGACCACTTTCGTGACACGCGTGACTTTTTTTTTCTTTCTTCTACTCCCCAGTTGAACTGACAAGACAAAAGCCCGGGCAAAAACGCGTCGTCGTCGCACGCCTCGTGCCTAGCCATCCCGAAACGTAGGTAGTCTATTTCAAGGATAGAAAAAGGTAGAGAGAGAGAGAGAGAGAGGAGGGTTACACTGCGAGAAAAGAATCCCTCGCATGGAAGGGTATATATATATATAGTGTAGAGTAGAAAGGAAAGTCATCCTCCCCTCTCTGCTTTCTCGCCCCCTTACTTCTACAAGGGTAGAGAGGGGGTGAGAGGGAGAGAAAGAGAGGTTAGACCTTCCGGCGATTCTCGGATATTGGCCGGAATACCGAGACGATCTCGAGGCGGCCGCGCTACTCTCGGGGGTGATATACAACGGATGTGTCTCTCGGTTCGTTTGTACGTGTGTATGCGCCCGTGGGTGTGTGTGTATGTGTATATTACTATAGAACTTTCGTCCGATAATTCTCTCTCTCACTCCTCTATACAACGTACTCGTCTGGATTCCCTTTTTTCAGTGCTCTGCTATGCTGGCACGGGGTCGGGACAAGTTCTTCTCGGGTCGAGTAATGCTCTCTCTCTCTCTCTCTCTCTATCTCTGGTCCTTCGTACGACCTTGACGAAAAATGAAATTCAGACGGCAACTTTTTTTTTCTCTTTTATCGAGGATTATCAGCAACGCAGAATCGCGCAATCTCATGTAAGCTTTGAAATTTTTTCCTGGGAAAGTTAACGTTGTGGAAAGTACATTTGGCTTTTTTCCGTAATTGATCGTATATAATGATGCTCTTGAATTCACGCAAATTTCGGTATGTATACGTTGGTTATCACGACGAAGACTTTACCTAGCCTACCGTGAGATTTTACTGAACTAATAAAACGCCTGTTTACGTTCGGTGGAACGCGTATAGGCGTATATATATATATATATATATATACTTTATTCAAAGCTCATTTGTATGAAAATAGGCGCCAAGGGATCCGCTATATGAATGCGAAATGGAGATTTGGAAATTCGTATTAACGGATTCATAGCTTTTCTTTCGTAAAATAAAAAAAAAACCATAGCTACGTTTTTTATATAAATACATTGGTTATGGAAAATTCGTTGTAGAAGCATATATAACAAATCGCCCTCGAAGGAACCAACCCGCTTATACCGACTTTGCCACACATTACATTGTATACAATGCATGCCTCTCGTGCAGCGCGCTCCTTCCATCGGGCGATATACGCAATTAGCGTACACGACAGTTTAGCTGCATTAAATGTCTAACGTGTATACAATGACACGTCTCTCTGTGTGCGTATAATACTTGGCCCATATCACAACCCGCAAAACTCCCTATCACAGCCGCATCTCGTGTATACTTACACACTAGTACATCACGCCAATTATATACAAACATTTTATCGCGTCCTCGTGACTTCCACACGCGTCTACCTGTCTGCTTGCTGCCTTCGGTGTGCGCGCTCAAAGCTCAATGTGCCCGATTATGTCCATGTGCGATATACCTATAGTGTGGCTGAGCAAAAATCTCGTGTACACACACGCAGCGTCTCGATCGAGCACCAATAACAGTGTGTACTTGTTATCGCCAGTTTGCTGTGGTTTTATTGATTACTTGCTACATATACACACGGTGTTGATTTTTTTTTTTAGTTTACAACTTATACCTTTGCCGTACATATAGAGAGTCACGTTTGTACACTTATACACAACATACACATGCACGTGTGATTGTTATATAATATACAAGGTCGCACGCATTAATACTTCTGTGTCTTGACTGTCCAAAATTCTGTATATACCGATATCTGTAAGAATCTAATATACACTTTAACTGAATTTATATATTTGAAAAGATCAGAGAAAGTTAACCAGTTGGAAAAGCCGCGAGCGAGTAAATTCAATTAGCATTTTAATTTCGCGGTTATATATCAAAGCTTCCCCGCGGTATACAGTCGAAAGGATTCCGAGAATCGTAGCGCTCGGGGCTACCAATTGTCACGCTGATGTGGGCGCAATGAAAGAGCCAGCGAACGGTGTTTGTGTACATTGGCAATTAGAGGTGGAGAACGGAAGAGAACGAAAGACACGGGATAGAGAGAAAGAGAGAGGACGAGGTAGCGCGTCGGAAGAGAAATTCAGACAAATTGAATTCCCGCGCGACGCAATCGATAGCCGGACGCAGACACGACGGACGCACGAAGGAAGAAACGCAGCGCGTTGGAATTATAAAAGACTCTCTACAATGAACAATTTACGTACTCTTTTTACATTTTACGATAAAAATTACGTCGAGTTACGGGAGATATATGTATATATGTGTGTGTGTGTATATATAGGCGCGGATAAAATATAGCTCGCAGCACACGCATCATCATATGTGTACACACGTCGCCGCGCCTCGGATGAGTTTGAAAGGCTTAATTAGCGCGACCCGCGTAATTGCACGTCGTGAGTTTTAGCGTATGTAATATCGCCGATTAATCGGTATCAAGATTTTATTAATTTTTTTTTCTTTCTTTTCTTCTTCGAGCGAATAATTAACCAACAACCTCAATTATATATCTCCCTTTTTAAAATGGTTTTTGACGAAGCGCCGCGTAAGTAATGAATCATTCGAATTGTTGGAGGGCAGCGTCGTAAATTAACGTCGGCCAGTTTGGTATATAACGCAGAAAAATAGTTCTTCCCCCGCGAGCTCATCAATTAATTCGGCGAACTCGCATATATATATATATATATAAACACATTTGTAACATCGAAAAAGCCGCCACTGTTCATTTATTTCGACTAGCGCGAACGTTATTTTTTTTTTCCTCCTCCCTCGTTTGCAGTAGTGTATATAATAATCATTCGCCCAACTATATAGCACCGAACGACGGAACTCGAATGAAGCATCATCAGTCAACCCCGGAAATCTCGTAATGCCTAAGTCCAGTATATATACAATACTACATGACGATAGACTATATAGCACGTATATGTGCTTTCTTCACAAACGGTGCGAAATGGTTATCAATCATCCACAGGGGGCATACGCGGTCACACGTTCAAGACAATATATATATGCTCGGGGTTTACAGCATTATGTTTACAATGTATATATTTTTTCCCTCCGGTAAAACGAAAATACACCGATAATTGAGCGTGACGCGTCGCTGCGGATATTTATATACGTGCACTTTGCGCTTCGCCGCCTAAAGCGAGCTTGCACGATAAACATCGTGTGTTTGCACACACACACACATAAACATACACAGACGCGGTCTTCGTCACACGGGTGAATGCGCATCGACGTGCACGTCTTCTTCCGTCCGCTCTCTCTCTCTCTCTCTTTCTGTCTTTTTCTCCCTTTCTTTCTGGATTAATGGAGAAAGAAAGGAAATGAACGACTGGTTCCATACACACGTATATATACATACACACACATATACACACACACACATACACCAAGGTGGCGGCAAACAGCATAGAGCGCACTCGCGACAAAGTAACTCTTTTCAGCCCCTCTTTCTTTCTCTTACTCTTTACTCCTCCCTTCCTCCCTTCTTGCTCACGTCAACAAAGAGTTTAACGACACACAGGTTTACATGCATCCAACAGGCGATCGATGAATGCGAATGTACACGCGTGTGAGTGTGTGTGTGTGTATATATACATATATATATATATATATAATTATATATACAGATACACATATGTACGCGTACCTTCTAATCGTTCGCCAGGTGTACGTATGTATATCGAGTGCACATGGTCATACAGCGAATAATAATGATAATAAAAATAATTATCACCTCAATCCATACTACCACATACTACCGTTCAGTATATATATGATAAACCAACATTATTATATATATATATCTATTATATACCTATAACGATAAGCGCGAGCACGTACGGCAATATATATCTATTTGCATATAAATATGATATTACCTCTATTATACTATACTATACTATATATATTATGTATATTATACGACGCCTTGGGCTGCTGGACTGATGCTGGGCCTATGATTACTATACTAATTGCTGATATGTCGTTGTGTCTATATTCTGTCTATTCTGTCTCACTCTCACACTTATACTATACTATTATATACTATACTATTACTATTTTATATTACTACTACTACTACTACTATACTACGACCATTCTATATACTCTATACTATATATCTGTCCGTCTCTCGGATAATACGCCACATTAATACGACGCACATGATACGATTGTGTGTTCACGATACTATACTTATACTATTTATATACTATACTACTACTACTACTACTACTACTACTACTTGTCCATGTTATATATACTTTTGAGTGTACAACAACACTATGTACTCACTCTATACCTTATATATTTATTTTTCTGTGACGCTGACGTTGCTGTTGCTGTCATTGAGATGTTAGTGGCTGACCTGTCGCGCTGTCTATGTGTTCTATATATATTTATTAAAATAAAATAACTAAACTAAACCTGTGTCTCATAAATAAACTAAATGGATAAAATATAAACCAAAACAAAAAATAAAAGAAAAATAAAAGATAAAAAAAAAGCAAACTATAAAGCGAAGTCAATACATGTTGAAAGGAAAACGAGAAAAAAAAAGAAAGGAAAGGATGAGAGAAAATTTGTTCTTATATGTGTAGAGGCAAACATGGGGTAAAAGGATCGGAGTATATAAGGTATGGCATGCCGAGAACGAAGAAAAGTGGCGCACGGGGAGGAAGAGAAACGAAGGCGCGGTGTGTCAATCGCGCGGCCTTTTCGGGGGTACACAACGGTCGGTCAGTTGGCCATCGTTCCGTTCTGCTTCTCTCTTTTTTCTCTCTCTCTCTCTCTCTCTCTCTCTCGCTCTCTCTCCCTATGCATGTTCTTATCTTGCACGAGGGGAGCGAAAATGTCAAGGGGCAGAGTACAAAACAGTGTATATAGTAATGATACGCGCAAGTTATCAAGAAACTGTGCAATGAAAATGAATTCTATCTACAACTATACATAGCATCTGTGCGTGTGTTTACTATGCGTCAGGCATTTTCCTCTTTTCATCCTATTAATTGAGGGCACACGCTTTCCTCCTTTCTTTTCTTACTCTATAGGTATTCTCTTGCGCTCTCTTCCTCCTTTACGTTCAATGCTCATTTTTCAAACCCCTTTTTTTTCTCGTGTGCAAACCAACGGACAAAATTTCTACCTCTCGTCTTCATACACTTCCAATACACGCGGTTTCGCTTTCTTCCATATTCCATGCAGGAATATCTACGTGGTAGCTTTGTCCCCTTTCCCTTGTTATCTGTATAATATAGTTCTCTCGCATTATCGCGAGCGCGCACGTGCTTCTATTTTTGACTCCGGCAATATAGAGCCAATGATATATGGATTTCGCGGTGGTAAATTAAGAAGGCACGTCGCCGTCGAGCTCATGTTTTTCCATTCGCTCTGTAGTTATAACGAGGTGTAATAAACGATTTATCAAATTTTATCTCGTTTTCGTGGATATATATACATATATGATAGCGAGAGCTGGAAAGTCGAGTTTGCGTTGTGTTGTACATCACTACAAGGCAATGTACTTGCGTGAAGATTGGCTTACATGTTGGGGAAATTTTTTTTTTCATCCTATAGTGAACAAAAATGTATCTCATTTTACAGAATTCTAGCTACGCCATCAAGCGGTATGGACTATATACATATACTTCACTCGACGTGCCTCCTTAAATAATTGAGTAATAACTATATACTACTTTCTCTAATCTATACAATCAGTCTACATTGATCTAATGCTTGTATCAACATTGCAGTGGACAACAATTGTCGTCTAAACGAGAATGAAAACAAAAAAAAAAGATAATCCAATTGTATTTCGTATATAAAATTAATTAAACTGCTGTGTGTCTCTCGCATCTGGAAATGGCATGGATATAAATAAAGGTCGCGCGAAATATGTTTAATGCAAAAGCAACGAGATGATAAAAGCCGCGGGAAAAGCCGTGTATGGAAAATTAATAACGATTTTCGCTCTCTCCCACTACCAAATTGGAACAAGGAATTTGTGTCAGGACGTCGTCACTTGTGCGCACATTGCAACTTTTTCATTATTTTTTTGTTGCTTGTATATACACGCATATGTATATAGCACACAGATACACTAGACATTCATGTATAATGCTACACAGCGCTGTATGGAAGCCAACGAAATCTGCTACATCTTTTCTTTCTGTCTGCGCAAGGACATGTTTCATTGTAAATGTGCTTGAACCTCCTTTATACAAGTCGAAATATAAAAAAAGAAACGCTAACGTAGTCGAGAATTCGTCGAGAGGGCATACACATATCGGCCTCGGATCAATATATCCGATTGCTCCTTGCGTTTTTAGCGCCTATCTTTCTTGCTTCTCTCTTTTTTTCTCACCGTATCGCACACCAACTGTCGCTCTTACTGTTTTATACTTTTTTTTTGCTGCTCCCGTGATGTTTTAAGTTTCTTTGCATATATATGTGTATGACTCACGCGTTCTATATATGTGTATTGTGTAAATACACAATCATATATATTACTCGTTCTTTTTCTATCATCCTTTTGCGTGCTGCATCGACATTTATATACCTCTGCTCTCGCCCGCCTTCTCACTTTCTTTTCACTCAGTTTATTCTATATTTAGCTTGTCACCACATCGTTAACGCGGTTGTCATTAACTTTCTCTATGCCTGTCTGTATCTCTGACTCTCTGTCTCGATAAAATTGGTTCTGTATATACTCATGCTAATGGAGCCCTTCTCGAAAAAAATTTGTGATATCACTCGATAAAGGCATGAACAACTTTTGTTATATCTCGAAATGAACAAGTAGACTGCAACTATTATTTGTTAGATATATATTTTGATATTTTATTCATTGAAACATGTTTAAAAAAAATATCGATTCCTTTGGAATTGAATACAAAATTATTTATACAACTAGAAAATATGCACAATTAATTATTAAAACACTTAATTTATTAAAATTGCAGTAATCTAATTGAGGTAAAATTTATTGATTGTTCCATATTTTTACAATCAATTAAAGCGCCAAGCGAGTAATGTTTTATTCATTGTAAAAATTTGTTCGATGACCTATATATGCACATGCGTTTTCTGAAATGTTCATTAAAAACAAGTCGCGTATAGGGAGTTAACAAAAGATGAACTCGTGCTTCTACTTCAAAAAAGGCTTCAATTTACTTTTGTCTGTTTCCATAGCGATTCTCTACCTTTCTACCTATCTTCTGTATTTTCATTATCTCTTTCAAACCAGCTCTGTTTTCCTGTCTGTCTCTCTCACTCTCTTCCCCCTCTCTTTTTCTCTCTCTGTCTATGTCTCTGTCTTTCCCTGCACGCCAAGCTCGAATTAAACGACTCGACCGAGAACCACAAGGAGATATATATCCCACCTAATTGCACTTGATTCACCACTCGTTCACTTGATCCCCCGCCCTCCTCACACATCGATAAAGATTAAATATAGATATACATATATCTTATATATAGGTATACGTACATCACCACCACCTACCAGTTTTCGCTCTCCCCGCGGGCATCATCCGAGCGATATCAACAATATATACGAACGACAAGTACACACGCGCGCGCGCTCGATAAAATCGTCCTCGCGAAATATACGCGGCTCTATAGACGCGTGTATGTATACATATATATATATTTATATATATACACACACGAGCTGTGTAGCAGCGATGGGCGTGTGCGTCGGCGTACTTTTCTCGTTCCTCTCTCGCTCACCCTTTGTCTCTCCCCCTCTGTCTCTCTCTCTGGCTCGTTTTTTCCTTCGTGTCTTCATGCGCATGCTTCGACGTTACTTTCTATTCTCTCTCTGCTCTCTTTTGCGCTAAAATTGAAAGAAAAGCTCCCGAGCCGAGTCGAGCGTGTGTATGTGTATATATATACCTGCACGCGTGTAACGAGGACTCGAGGAAAATTGGAACGAGGAAAGAAATCGAATGAGGGAGACTGAGAGAGAGAGAGAGAGAGAGAGAGAAAGGAAAGGTAACATTGCTGCTGCTGTCGCCGAGTTAACGACTCTGCCTGCTCGCTTCGCCGTGAAATTCGGTGAATCGACTTTGGCGACGCGCTGCATGACATCGTTGCGTGCCCAAAAGAGAGAGAGAGAGAACAGAGAAGAAATCCCATCATACATATATATGCTCGTAGCGAACTTTCGCAGCTCGAGTACAATTGCCGATCGGTTCGTTCAACCCTCGCCGGGAGGTCTAATTGGAGAACGAGCCTGAAGGGGTGAAAAATAGAGAAAAAGAGTAAGAGAGAGAGGGAGAGAGAGAGAGAGAGAGAAAGGGAGAGATAGTCGTGCGCTACTATATAGCGTGATGATGGTATATAACGTCGTCTCGACGCCGACGCACGCGCGCTGTCCAATTATGGCACGAGAGCGCGTTGACGGAAGAGGCGCGGTAAGGGAATGAAGGAGAATGAGAGACAGCCTCCTCCCGTTGCACACAGGTGATGTTTATACTTCGTGTGTCTGATGCACAAAGGCGACGCAGAGAACTCTGTATAGAAATCTCGTTCACTTTTTTTTTTTTTTTTTTACTTTTTGTTCAAGCCATTGCTATATATACATATACAAAATGTAGCGTGACATAAGATACAGATATGTATAAAGTTTTGTTCTTTTTTCAACCCGCGGCCACTACTCGACAGTGTACAACACAAGTACAGGCACAAGTAACAGGGACAACTAACAGGAACAACAATCACAACGATAACAACAGCAACGACAGAAATATTAATAAATTATATTTATAATATATAACAGCTACATCATTACTGGTTTTTTTTTTCACTTTTTTTTCCACTCTCTGTCTCTCTTTGTTTAATTATAGCAACCGCGTTCCGTTTCCTCAGCACCGTGCTGCGAGGGCTTTCGCTTCCCATCGAGATCGATAAAATTATGCAATATTTATATATATATAAAAACATAAATATATATATATATATATTTATTATACAAATATTTTTCTCGACGTCAATATCCTCCTGCCATGTAACAATATTATTATCACGAGACTACGCAACATACACTGCGAAAGCAAATATAATAGTCGCTTGATATGGTGCTTAGCCAATGACCATGCGAGACAATTTACCATAACGAACGTATCTTTCTTTCCTCCATGTATTTTTTTTTATCGTCCAACGATTTTTTCATTTTGTTTTGATATCTTTGTCTTTTTTGTTCGCACAATTATATAGTAATGATAATAACAGCACTCTATCACCTTCGCAATCGTGTGTGCCACGAGTCAGTAACCGAGATGCGAAAAAAAATAACATATGCTGGCAGATATAAAACGAAAGGCAATAATAATACGTATACGACACGTCGCCGCCAATGATAACTAACGAATTAACCGTTTTTTTTTTTAATTATTATTATACTCTCGCCTCTTTGTTTTTCATATAAAATTTTTTTTTTTCCAAATGATAACGCCATATATGCTACTAATATACATGAATATACTTACTGAAAACCCATATACTTACTAATATTACTTATATACTATATATACGTTTTATACTTATTACTCTCTCTAACACTGGTGGTGGTTCTCTCTTTTTTTTTGTGTGTGTTGTTGCTGCTGCCTCTGTCTGTCTGTAGAGCAAGGAGGCCGGCATCCGCACTCTGGTCGCACTCGACGACCAGGGAGGTGAGTTTCAATCCGCACTCTAAATCAATCAGTTTCAATCAATATCAGTCAATTCTCTGTTAATGTTTCTCTCTATTATATTGTCTCAGTTATATATATCCTTCTGGAGTTATATTACAATGTGCGCGTTTGCCCAGAACGACTTTCTTATGTCACATTTTCTTTTGTTCGTTTATCCACCTCACCTTTTGTTTTCTTATATACTTATATAGATATATATACGGTAGCGCTTTTTTCTTCCTTTTTTTTTGATTGACATGCCACACACTGTTGTTATACGCTCCACGCTCCCCCTGTACTGCTATGTTTTGTCTTTTATTTTTTCATCCTTGGTTTCTCTTGTTTTCTCAATGTCGTATCGTTTCGTTCACTGTGTGTGTATACACCCTGTTACTCAATGGTTACTTTTTGGTTTGGTTTGGTTCGGTTTTGTTTACGGGAGGGATGAGGGGTTTATGACATGGTGTTCACGTCGAGAGTAACGAGACGAAACTTTGGACAGATACGTCGTCTGAGGTATGATAAACCGCAAGCTTTCGTTGAACTTTGTAAAGTCATATACACACGGGATAAGAAAAAAAAAACGAAACGTAATCTATAGCTGACTCTTTAGCATGTGAATGAAAAGACGTTTCTTTAAAGTCGAGGGGATATCGCTTGCTCATCAAAGTGTATAGCTTCGCTTCGAGCTAAAGTTTTGCGACCCAATTACGAGCTACTTGGGCAAAATTGATGTTTGAACTTCAATCCTCTTGTCTCGAAAGAAAGTTGCTTTCTGGGTGGATATACGTCCCGAAAAGTTTGCCCGTTACTTTTCGAAAACGATATTCCGTTTCTCGCGTTCGAATTCGCGAATCCGATAGTTCCCGACAACTCGGATATTGTACGTCCGTTTCGTCTCGAAACTCTCGACTCACTCTATGTGTGTGTTGAGACGCATGCGCTGTGCACCAGCAAGATCTCAACGCAACGAGACCTGAAAGAAAAAGGATTACCGCAAAGGGCGATATATATATATATATATATACACACCCGTGGGGAGGTTTTACTTTCACACACATATATACACGCGAGCTTTCACCTTTTTGTTTCAACGTATACCTGTAGATATCCGCACGTCCACCGCTAGTTTGCGGTTTGGTTGGTTGATAAGGTGTTGGTTAGCGTCGTTTCCCTATACTTTCACTTGCAAATATATCTATATATATATTTATGAAACATAAAACAAAAGTTTAAATAAAGCGAAAGTGTCTGACTTAACCGATTATATATAGCTATATATACCTCGACACATGTGATTAAATAAAGCAATTTTTAAAAAAAGACTTGACTTAATGTACGTATGTTATGAAACTCAAATAGCGACTATAGGCACTACAATTAGCTTTTGGAGCGCAATATACCGTATTTCTCTCTGCAAGACGAATAACTCGATGTTATATACAAAACACAATGTTTTTATCATATATATACGACATATTTATTTTCATAATATTTTTTGTCCAAGATACACTCTCAGCAAAAGGGTCGGGTCGTTTTGTTCACTGAGCAAAATCCTTGTTGCTTTTGTAAATAAAAGTATACGTATATACATACGACATTGATCTACCCTTGTTACTATAATATGGGACATAAGACGGGGAAGAAACAAAAGAGAATGTGCAGAAGAAAAAGAAAACATAGTGGACAGTGCAGCAAAAAAAAAGCAAAAGGGTCAATTATCGAACAAGAGGCAACAGTAACTCTCCCACCAAATCAGTTCTGCTCTACTTGTATACTGTATATCTTATTTTTCTTGCCTTTTTGTTTTCTATAACATCATTACTTCATTTATATATTTTTTTTTAGTCGCTATACTATACCGCCTATTATACTGCCGCTAACACTGACGTATCTTAGATACGAAGGGACAAAACTGCCTTTCTGTCACTCTCTTTTGCAACTACTTACCGCAACCGAGTTTATTAGCCACTAAAAAAGACTCGTCGGGACAAAAAAAAAAAAAAAAAATAAATAAATAAATAAATAAAAGAAAAAATACAAGATTTTTTCCTGCCTCTAACTTTGCCTATCTTCTGTCTCCGTTTACTACGTTTTATCTACATCTACTATATGCTACTTTCTGTCTTTCTCTCAGCCACGCGCGTTCTCGCTCGAAGGAGCGTGGAAGAAAAAAAAAGCGAGGGGCGGAAAAATGTGAAAATAATGGAAACACGAGCAGGGGGACAGCTCGGACTCTCGCTGACCTCTTAATTCAATTTTCTGCTGAACTAAATAAAAGATAAAAACTTTAAAACGATATATATATACGAATGAAAAACTGTGTACATATGGCACTACGCTTTGCGCTTGTCGCCGGGGATACAGGTGAATTTTTCTTTTTCACATTTCTAGATTTAGCCACGTTAAACTTGTTTAATTTTCTTTCCTTTCGTTCTTCTTTCTTTACGTTTGAGATATTTGCCGAGAGCGTAGGTATGTATTTATTAATTTTACGTTTTCCGGTTTTTTTTATTGTCTTTCTCTGTATACATATATAATATCACTCTTTGTTTTTCATGCTGGAAAATTGTCTAGGTGACATTTCTTTTAGAGAAATTTAGCTTACTGTTAAATATGTAACATTATTGAAAATCTGTTTAGTTTTTTAATTTTAGTAAAGTGGTTGGATCATTGCTTGAAATAAATCTTAGATCGCTCAACTGATAAATATATAGAATTAGTTATATGCTTTTATGAATATCCTTAGTTATCTGCAGCATATGTCAGTTATTATATACTGTATTATACTGATTATTATTTCTCTATTTCTCTTAGAAGATATGAAAGTAAATATCCCTCTGATAACAATTTTCCTAGACTTTTGCTCTAACGTCAACTGACAAAACACAGCGCATACATATTTTCGTTCGACTATTAGAAGAATTTTTTGTTTGTTCAGTTTGGATTTTTGAGACATACTTTATACATACTTACGTAGCCTCACCAAAAGCTTATAGCTGTGTCGCTTTCAGTCTACGTACATAAACCTATACTCTATATAGTGTAAATCCGTATTATACCGTATTTGTTGCGTATATTTGTTTTAGCAGTAGCTGTCTGTCCGTTTATTAACTGAACTTACATTGATTATACGAAAATATACTCATTCAGACATACTCGAGACCCCTTCTCTCTTTCTCCTTACGGCTCGTTTATTTTACCCTGTCTCTTATACTCTGTCTCTATAACAATCTCTCTTTCTTAAGTACACTTACTTTCTCCTTTCAGACTTATTTTCCCGCCACCTCATGATCATCTATCAATCCAATTTTTCTTTCTTTCTACTTCCTTTTTAGAGCTTCCTAAAAATCCGCGTTACACTCTTAGAAATTTCAGAGAAGAGTCACCGTCTCCTTTGTTTCTCCTTTTCTTCCTTCCTGTCCCGTTTTTATTAATAGCACTTTATATGCTCTTGGCAAGTCGAATGTCGTCATTTTTGCCTCATTCGTCTTGTGACCATTCTTGAGTTTCGCATCGTTACCTTCACAAGTATTATCTTACGTCATACGCAGCTGTTACTCATCGCTCGGGAACGTAGGCTACGGAAATTCCTTGCCTGTAGTGCAGTCTTCCTTGTTTCCTTTACTGTATTAAATTATGAGAATAAATATTTAAATTTTTATCCTCCATCCATTTTGTTTTTCACGAGTATTTTTAAAAATGAGTAGTTCATATTATGTACAAAAGGGATTATAATAACTTAATAAATAAATGAGTTATTAGAAGAACCTGCAAAGATAGATGCTAACAATGTCTCATATAATATAAATTTTTAAAGGCTAAGAAAATTATATAATAAGAGATTATTATTATTTAATGAAGGTTAAAATTCTTTAGCTTCCGCATCTTATTGTTTATAAATTTACTATTTTCTTAATTATAAATTTATGTGTATTTATATTTACATTTATATTTTATTAAGTGTATTTTTATCGCACTTTTATACCATTTTCTAATATTTTTCATATAATTTTTCTATCTTAATATTTACTAGATACAATATACAAAATCGATAAAACTATCCGACAATTGTTTTTTCAATCGACTCATTATCTATCAACTCACGTATATCTTCCTTAATTAATAATAATCTAATCATCGATACCGCACAAGATTAAGCGGTAACGCAGACTAACTACACAATCAAATTTGCTCCGTCATAAAAGAACGCAAACACGCGCACATATATATCTTCGAAAAAAAAATTCCTCGCACACTACGCATTCGCTCTGAAACAGTATAAATCCTCTCAACGAATCACGAAAAAGCAAACAAACTATTTCCCCGCGACTGAACAAACCAACGAAATCTTCTCTAAACATAATCTTATCGTGGATATGAATTAGAACGAGTTCACGCCGCCGCGCAGATTTATTCATTATATAGTTTCGCGAGAAAAAAATAAGAACCACGCGGTCGCGCAAGATGATGCAATTACTCCGCGCGATCGAATATCTCGAATAAAACTGTACGAGTATGCGTGTGTGTATATACATATGTAAAAGAACGGCGCGCGCAACCGCATCACACATCAGGTGGCACCCGCGCGACTGTATAATCTCGTTACCACTCTCTCACGTTGCCTCGACACGCGATACCGTTACATTCAACGTCCTTCCTTTTACAATTTTCACCTTCTTTCTTTTTCAGCTCTCTGACAATTTCAGTTTACTCCTGTTTTCCCAACGTTTATTACTTCGATCAGCTGGAAATAATGTGGGCTATCGCTCTATAACATAACGTGTGTCCTTACATATATACTGTTGGTATTGCAAGAAGCGATGTTATACGGTTACGCGTAAAGGATCCGGCTTCCGTTAATTAGTATAATCAAATATTTCGATATACTACGTGATTTTCACTTGGAGGGCTGCAACCGGTTACTGCATTGTCGTCGACGACGCTTCGGCTGGCATTACGAAATTGGCAATTTCAATTATATACTTATAACGCGCACTTTTCTACTCGTGCGTGTCGTGCGCTCGGCTCTGTTAAATGTCAAAAGTCGCATGTTATACGCGCTTCTGGGTATAGTAGTAATGCGAGTGTGCGGTCAGGTGTGTCCGCCATGCGCTCGCCATTATAACGTGCTTAATGAAATTGAAAAATGTTCTCCGCGTTAATGCATCGGGTGGTAACTGTACAGCTGCTCGTTGGAGACACTATCTAGATAATTATCTTATAAGTATATTATCGTTCAATGGAACGCGAAGGTTGAATTAACAAACGCATTGTTTCCCAACTGAATTTTTCACCACCACCGTCCCTTTATGATTTTAAGTTTTAAGTATTTATACATTATATATTATGTTTTTTCAGCTCGTCGCGCGTCCTGCTGCACGCACAATGAATTCACGAAGAAAGCTGCTTGATTTATCGTCTGTGTTTTATTTTCAAACTTCGCGCCATTAGCGCGACGTATAAAATTAACGACTCGCGACGCACAGTCATGCAGCAAGACGCGCGACAACCTTTTTCTCTCTTGTTTTTTTATCTATTCACTTTTAATTTACCATTTATAAGTATCCATTACAACATCTCCTCGTTGAATTCGCAACGATGTTATATACATGTTAAAGTTAATACCTTCGGAAATTGTTCTTGTAGAGCGAGGACGTGGGCAGGAACACATTGACGATGTTAGACCATCAAGGGGGTAAGCGAACAAGAAACGGCCAAGTTTTGATATATTGAATGACGAGTGAATTAATCAATCAATTAACAACTTTCTTGTTGGGAATGGAATGACAAAAATAAAACAAAAACTAAAGATACTAACTTTCTGCTTAACCCTCGTTCGGTCGCTTGCGTATTTCGCGACAAGTTTAATCGCACGTACCTTGAAATCGCAGAAGAAAAGCTTGATATTTCACGCTCACGTACGTACTCTCATTTCGAAAATAAAACTCTCAAGGACACGCGGGTGCGCGCGCGCTCCGGGAGCAATAATTACGCGATATCGCAGTGCGCAAGCTCCGCGCGAGGAAAAGCTCTTGTAATGTATATAATTAATCTGGCCGAATGAATTATTAATCCAAAAACTAAAAACAACAAAAAAAGTGAAATGGTATTGCTAGCATCTAATCCTTCCTATTTCTGTATGGTTATAACGCGTGTATAATGATCAACATCGGCTAACAAAACACGTAGATATATAGGCATTCTACATCTATCTATCTTTCTCTCTATATGTATATATATATAACAGCCAGCGTAACGTATATACCTATACGATATTGCAGCACTTTAACGATCCCAGCCTCCCCCTCTCTCCGCCACCGCCTCCTATCCCCTTCCACTTTTCTCTCCTCCTCCTCCTACTGCTACTCCGTCGCTTTCCAAACTTGTGCACATACTCTTTGCCTGCTTCTCTCCCTGTTTCATCCTCCTCCTCTCTTATCATATATATATATATATATATATATATATATGAAACTCTCTCTCTCTTTCTACATCCAATACCCTCTCTCATACACGTGCAGCTGTTTTCGTATATACGTATGTTTATATACCTGTACATACAACGCACATCCCGAACTTTATGCACATGTATATTTAAAAAGCTCTTTCCTCGTACCTATATACCCAACCTAACCCCCCCCCCTTGTACACTTTACCAGACGTCTACCTAAATTGTACATACGTGTGTGTGTGTGTGTGTGTGTGTGTGTGTGTGTGTGTGTGTGTGTGTGTGTGTGTGCAAAA
>JAYJLV010000046.1:5489810-5516185 GCA_036873485.1 Torymus texanus | reverse complement strand
TGTGTGTGTGTTTGTTTGTGTGTTTTTGTGTGTGTGTATACACACACACACACACACACACACACACACACACACACACACACACACGAACATACACGCACAGACTTGTGAAGCGTCGGCAGTGTATGCGTATACGAATTTTCAGTGTAAAATATCCTACCATTTTCCTCCCTCCCTCCCTTCAGCTCTGCATATACAGAGTAAAAGGATCACGGTATAATGAAGGAATCCCGGCGGTTTGCAGCGTGCGCACGTGTGTGTGTGCGGTCCTGCGCTTGCGCGTGGGATAAACTTGACCTGGAAAAAGACGCCCCCTATATGTATACAGGTATATACAGATGTATATATAAATATATATATTCGGGTAAGCGTGCGTCGACGAGCCAAATGTTAGAACGTGCGCAAGCGCACGCGACTTTTCAAGCACATACACACACATACATACTGCAACCGTACAAGGATTCGCGTAGATTTTCCCAAATGAAGCGCAAAGATCCTCAGCATCCTTTACAAACTCCCTATACCTTCTCTTTCCATTTAGTTTCCTCACGTTTTCCGTAAATCCACTTTTACTTCTACATTGTTGAACGACCCCCTGCTATATAGAAAATTTCATTTCGAGTACGACGTTTATACATGGTACAATCATCTTATTATTGTCATTATTTTTTTTTTTTCCTTTTTTGACGATGCTCATTAAGCAACGACGACGCTGCTGCGCGCGTAGTATATAGTATTAAACATATCAGTATATTTATAATCAGTTAGCGTGCGTTTTGTTTTCTCCGATCATCCATATATGGCGCTAGAGCCTAGATTAACTATTACTACTTCATATAGACATATGATATACGTTATGATTAATTGGAAGTAAGAAAAAAAAGAAGGTTAAGCTGCATCATTATTGAGTTTTTATTTTTATTTTTGTTTAACGATAGTATCTTATATACAATGCATTACGATCACGTAGAGAGACGCTCCACGAGAGCAGCAGTTCCCGCAATTGATCGAGCCACCAAGTAATGAGTTGTGATTATTTTTATGTAATAATGAGAAAACGCTAAAGTTGAAGTTTTTTTTTTCTAGTTAGATGTCGATTTAGCGATGGCGCACAAAAGTAACGCTAGAGCAGAAAGAGATATATAAAAAAAAAAGAACCTAGATGATGATGATGATGATGATGATGACGATGGCACCGCTCGACGCGCGAAACCGTCAACCCGTCGTTCTACGAGTTTCCGTTTCTCTTTTGCACTGCGCTCGCGACGACCTCTTTTCTTTCACCTACTTCCTGGTTTTGTTTATCCACGTGCACATATATTAACCATAGCCATGGGCTAGAATCCAAAAGATTAACATAGCTTCTTTTTATCAACCGTTGGGTTGAGAAATTCATAAAAGTATATGTATTTTGGTTATTTGTTGTTTTTTCTTTTGTAAATTTGAGTATTATCGAGAGCATAATGGGCGGGCAAAGAGAAACGAAAGACACGAGGGGAACGAAGGGCTGAAGCGTTCGCGTGGTAGAGTCGCCAGTAGCGATGCCTTGTATTGGGGGTGACGATGATGATGATGATTAATGCCTGTCTCTCTGTCTCTATCTCCCTCTGATTGGTCGGTTGTGCCTGTTTAGAGCCACGAGGTCGGGATGAAAACCCTCGTAATGCTGGACGAGCAAGGCGGTAAGCCAATCTATCTAGCCTCTCTTAACTTCTATATAAACTAATTTCTCTGCGACATATATACATATTAGAGATAATGCAATATATATATATATATATATTTTTTTTATACAACTATATATATATATATAAACATACACACAATCTGTAACGCGCATAATATGTGGATTGTATATACGCGAAAGAGGGAGCATTGGCATAAGGACGTTTTGGAGACCAGACAACAGCACGAGCATTTCGCTCTCGAGGATTATAAGTGGGCGGACCGGTTAATTCGGCTTTTGTTTTCGGCTATATAGCAGAGTTGCATATTATGATGCGCAGAGTTTATTTTCGCGACTGACGCGGTTGCCCCTCTACACTCGAGTAGAGATTCACGTGATTCATTCGGGGGTTTCATTGAATTAGCATAAAGCATTAAGGAGATCCGATTAGATTCTTCGAATAAAGTTTTTTTTTTTCGTCGAACGCCGAATGGAAAGTCGTTTGGAATTGTAATTTGAATTGAAGTGACTTTTGCAAATTTTTGGTGGAAAAAAAAAGAAAAAATATTGAGCAACGGATTTCTACAGATGGTGATGTAAATTTAAGATTTTTTTTCTTGAATTCGTATGGATGAAAAAAATGTTAAATATAAAATTGAGAAGACCTTCGTAAAACTTGATATTTGAACTCGTACTTTTTATGTCTGTGAATTTTTATATGATGCTCTCGTCGGGCATTGAAGAAAGTTCTTTTTTCCAGAAATAATTCCTTTGATAATTTTTGCCCTAGATTTAGAGCTGCGTTGCCAAAACGACCTTATGATAATGCGAAAAATGAAGAAAGATAACAATAAACTAGAGAGTACAATAATTTGTTAAGAAGAATATTTTTGACATTTGAACTTTCTCTGTTTTCCCTCTTACTTTAATGACAATTTTTTTCTATATTTTTTTTATTAATAAAAGTAAACGTAGGAACTTTTCTATATAGATTAGATAGACAACAGATCACAGAATAATACGAAATACAAACAGAAACACTGTTGACAATATGCAGAAAAGCGCCCGGTGATAAATGAACATGAAAACGCACTGACGACACAACGTCCAAACGCACAGTTTTATTCCACACCACGTTTGCAATTATGATATATCGCAATCGTATGAGATTTTAATCTTTTATCGATTCGCTGGGATTTTGCGGTTACGGGACACAAAGTGCTGCAGGATTAAATTCTTAAAGGGGAAGTACCACGCGGTCAAATTTTCCAACTATAAAAATGGTGATCGTACAATTGTTCCTTGTGTAAATTGCAGTAAGTTAATTAATTGTGATTAATGTAAATTGTAATTACTGTGTACATATTGATTCTTTTTTTTTTCCTTATTATTATTATTATAATTGAATCACGGCTTTTTGTTGACCTTTTATTTTTGTTCAAATTTGCTAATTTTGTGTGATTATATAATCTAATTATTGATATCCATGGTAATTCAAAGTATTTCAAATGCCTTTCGTCGATGAAGGAGTAAAACTAGTCCATTAATGTCTACATCTGTTGTAAATCCGACTCTTTGGAGGATAATCTAACCATCCACAATAACAAACGACTAAAAACAGATGATACTGCTATATATACCTCATTCTCAATTCTCTTAACCCTCTGTCTCGCTCTGTCGACTATACAAGAGTCAAGGAAACGCAAGATATAAAATAAAACCGAAATAATACTAATCCATGCTCACTGACACCTTAACGGCCAACGCTCAGACTATATATATATAACTGTAGTCCACTCCCTCACTTTAACCACCTTCCGTTTTTTATTATTCATATATATATATATGCGTATATTCTTCACTGTTGTTACTTATCTATTTTTTTTTTCTCTCTCTCAAACCTAATATATTATTCACAACATATTATAAGACTTATATATATCTCAGGGCTTTTGGTATACGATCTACTTTTTTTTCCTTCTTGCGAGCCGTGTGCAAAGGCCTACGGGACAACGCAGGAAGAATGTGTGCACTTATAATTTCGTTTATTCTTGTACCTTTCGCCATTGTAGTCTTGTACTCATATGTGTGAAAAGATCGGTTTTTCAACAACGTACGCAACAATAGAGACTCTATATATAACTTAATTTGCACTCTGGAAATTCTCGCAACTGTATGCTAAATGTGGTGGATATTGGTTGGTGTAGCGCGCGCAATGTAAATTGTGCATGAACTTGAAAATGTTTTTCCGTGTTTCTTTATTGCTGTATACCGAAGAAGGAAAAGGGATGACATTTCGACGTTATATAGACAAGCTTTCGCGCGTGCGCAGTTATTCGCGAGCTTTTTTCAGTCGACTGCAGATCGTATTTAATGAGAATAATTTTCCAATTTAAATAGGTCGAAAGCATATTTGGAATACAGCTACGGCTCAAAATTTATATTGTAAGGCTGGATTCACTCCAAAATTATATTGATTTTCACCGTTGCGGATAATTTTCTTTGGTATATATATATATATATATATATATATATATACACACATTTATAATATATATTACAATGCAGCTATAACAATAATAATAATAATAATGTTTACCCAACTGTATAAGTACCAATTACAGACTACAACTCCGCCGTAATCTGCAACAATAATATAATTTCTTCTATCTACATATATATATTATATTCATCCATCGATTTCATTACAGATCAATATAAGTGAACATTTAATAACAGTAGAAAATCGATCGGTCAAAGATCACGCGACGCGTCGCTTCACCGCGCATTAAAAAATCAAACTCGCTTGATTTCCATTGCCGAAAATCATCACTATATATGCATACAATATACGCGGCTGCTGCACAGCATCGCGCGCGCGTAATCACGCGAATTGTTAGAGCGTAGCACATACGGCTGTCGATACAAAAATTGATTATCGTTTGACGCGCACGTGATAGAGAGAGCAGCAGTAGCAGCAACGGCGGTGCGGTGACGCGAATGTCAAAAGCAGTGGTACGAAAGGAATTAAACCGCTCGACGGCCGTCATGCGTGAAAGCACGTCTATATACGCGATTGTAATTACCGCGTTGACACATGCACGGAAAGCCCTATATGTTGTGAATGGTTCTTTATATAACATACACCTACTTTGACTGTCCGTTGTTTCTATACTATACGCGTGTGTGGGATAACTATACTATATTTTATATTATGATGGCGTATGAACAGTTCAGAATCGCGCGGATCCGCTTATATATATATATATAACACAAGACATAAGGGTTGTTTTTCATCCCTATCATATTATTATACGTATGCTCATGTATCGTCATACATATCCTCGAGCGCTCGTTAATTATAGAGTCATAAAGTGGTAAACGCGCGTGCCTTTGCCATTGATCAAATGTGCTCACGGAGTTATCGGAGTAATAGTAGCAGCTTATTGACAGCGGCGACGGTCTGATAAATCTAATTATTGATCTCGTTCTGTGGCTCGAAGCCGGTGTGACGATTAAAGGACAAATTAAGTTTTTCCTCAATGCTTGTACTATACGCTTTTAATGGAATTAATAAATTGATCGCGTCCTGAATTCCGAGAGCTAACGGTACAATGATAATTCGATTATTGGTAAAGCCAACGTTTTGGAAAACAAAAAATATATGTAATAATATTTCGATATCAATCGGATGCGTCAGTCGAACGATTCTGAATTCTCCATATTATGTGACTATTAATTGTCGTGATATCCTCTTCTATAAGCATTATATTAACGGCTTCATGTCATTTTCTTCTATAATGTATACTAACAATTCTTTTTAATTGTCATCTCGATATTGTCAATAATCGTTGTGCCACGGAACCTTGCGTACTTCATTCTATATCACACGTGTCCATGCGCGCTATTATAGTTTAACTTTAACATGACTTCCTTCTGCATTCAATTGTCCGGCCGACCTTTGCACACTGCGGTGTCGCTTGTCCGTTCATCTCGCAGCACGAAATCCCGTCGAAATATAAAATTTCACTTCTACGAACGCGAAACTTATTATTATTATTTTTTTTCATCTCGACAACTCGGCTTTTTCATGTTGAACTCTCTCGAGAGTCGTGCTTCGAGACTCGTTACGGATGCGTCGACACCGTCGTAGAGTAAATATACTGCCAAAAAAAAGAGAAAAACGTAAAAAATAAAACACGAGAGAATCTCAAGCAAGAAAGAAAGTCTCCCGAGGACTGAGTTAAGGGGCCAGATGTATAACATTGTCGTATGCTGGTATGAACAGAACAACTTGACCGGATTGAGGAGGGCATGGACCAGATCAACGCGGACATGCGCGAGGCTGAGAAAAACTTGACGGGGATGGAGAAGTGCTGCGGACTCTGCGTTCTTCCCTGCAACAAGTACGTAATCTCATTGGTTTAATTGTAGCCGTCACTATATAAAACTCATTCATGCGCCCATTCACCTGTTTTTTAAGATTGGCATTGAACCCCTTCAGTAAATTCAATTTATTAATTTGAACGTTTTGTCGAGACAATGTTAAAGCACTACTATTATAGGGGTGTATGTATAACTAGAAGAACTAAAGTAATTATAAAGTATTTTTCTTTTCTTTTAATCGTTTTAAAATGGTAAATAGAAATTCCACGCGGAAAATTAAATTTGGCTATGCTCCAGCGGCATTGAGATTTGCTTTAAAAGCATCTGCCGTGGACGTTTTCAAGTCCTATTATATCAAATTAATGGTTTAAATAAAAAATTTAATTTAATTTAAAAGCTTTTAATAGGTTTTTTTTCACACTAAAAGGTTTACTGTAAAAGATAGTTTTATTATCGTGTTTAAAGCTGCAAGTGGATGATAAATTTCCAAAGAAAAGAACTTGCATCTTAAAAACTCTTTTGTATTCGTGGACAATTACCTGTATACATTTTCCGGTTCAGAATAAATATACTCGCAAATTATTCAACTCTTGAAATGCTGTCCTCTCTCCAGTATATATCTTGAATAGTGCTTTACCATTGTTCGAAGACTTTATCGCGATTTTAGTAATTAAAAATGCAATGTACGGATCGACAAGCGAGTAACTTTTTAATGTACGATATTGAAAAAAAAAGAGAAAACAATGAACCTCGTTTATCTGAAAGTGTAGTGAAAGAAAATCCCAATCGTACACTAAAAAATTATCTCCCTAACGACCTTTCATTATTCTCATAGTTTTTTAACATCTCCATCAAATGGTTCTATAACTTACTAACAATACTAACGAATTGTTACGAGTCAAATATAGACTTTGCAGCGCGCATCGAGAGTCTCCCTACTAACCAAAATGCACACCGTTTCGTGTGCAGTCCCTCAAAATTAACCCTCGAAAAACTTCGACTAACCCCGAAAAAGATATTATTTAAAAACTAATGAAAATCCGGCAAAAGGTATCCTACACCTCGACCGGTGTAAAATATATATATATATATATACTCTCTCCCCCCAAATACTAACACAAACCCTATACCCACCCTATAAGTTAGCTGTAAAAAGAAAAGAAAACGATTGACGTTGAGCGGTCTATGTCTATGTGCGCCATCTCGCTTGCGCGCATCTGCCGTTCCGTGATCTCACGATGTGCAGGGGGGCGAGCTTCAAGGAGGACGAAGGCACGTGGAAGGGCAACGACGACGGCAAGGTCGTCAACAATCAGCCTCAAAGGGTGATGGACGAGCGCAACGGGCTTGGACCCCAGGGTGGCTACATCGGCAAGATCACGAACGACGCGCGCGAGAATGAGATGGAGGAGAACATGGGCCAGGTCAACACGATGATCGGCAATCTCAGGAACATGGCCATCGACATGGGCAGCGAGCTCGAGAATCAGAATCGCCAGATCGACAGGATCAATCGCAAGGTCAGGCATCTCTCGCTCTCGATGTTCTTTGCTCATGTTGTATGTGTCGCCCGACCACAACCCCCTGAAACCCCCGACACACATATACACACACACATGTACGCTTTCACATATACACACAATCCAACCCCCCCCCCCCCACGCCTGTTTGGCTATATATTGTAATAGAGAGACTCCAATTACCGTGACACGTATTGTATACATATTATATTTTATATATCTATATATAGAGAATATACTAATATATATTTATATATGTGTAGCTGAGTCTGAGTCACGGCAAAAAGGGGTTGTATATATTAAAGTTACGAAGCTCATTGTTTTGCGCGCGAGCTGAGGGTTGCGGTCTAGCTGCTTCTCCTCATACAGTAGTACAGAATAAATATGACGCACGCGAGCAAACCTCTGAGCTTTTGTTGTTGTTTATGTTGATGTTGTAATAATTATAAATCCCTCTATAAGATTGAACAAAAAAAAAAAAAAAAAAAGATTTGATATATCCCTATATTATTACTACTACCTACCAAGCTGTGTGTAATCTAGTATTGTTGCCCAGGTTGTTGGTTACATGATATTTGTTGTGTTGGTTGTTCATACGGACATATACACACGTATATACACGTCACGCACACACGGGTGTGTTTATATTGTGGAATGCATATATATATTTATATATGTATGAGACGATGACGTGCGGTAATGTGTGTATATATACGAGACACTTCTTTGTGTATTGTATAAAGAGGTGAAGGCGGAGGTTTGTGGTAATATTTGATGTTATTTAAACGTAGGTATATAAATACAACGTAGACTAGATAAGTAGATTTAGAAAATGTAGATTAGATATATTATATGATATATTATAAAGTCGGTAGTTTATAGAGACGAGATGCGCACGAGAAATCTCGTTGACAGAGAAAAAGAGAGAGAAGGCTGACTTTCGTAATGGAGCTCATCTTAAGAAAAGAAAAAAAAAGAAGAAGTAGCCACGTGAAATTGTTCGTGCGAGAAAAAAGCGTTTGAAACTTTTTCACGTTACGTTAAAGAACGTGTACGAGAACTTATTTAATGCAAACGAAAAACCCACGTTTTCGTCGTTATACCACGATCCTCGCGAGAGAACTTTTAATCATCCGTTTCCCAAAGTGCAACACGCCCACTTTTTTCCACTCGCGATAATTCTCCCACGAATGGGAGAATATAAAAAAAACAGAGAGTGGGACAAACCGTCATACATATTCTTTTATTCTATGGTTTTGTTAATATAAGATTGTAGCTGTCATGCGTTGACTTCTTGGGCCCTCGCAACGAGATATTCGCGTGCGCGCCTCGTCGTCGTCGACGTTGTCGTCGTCCGGCGGCTCTGCGTAAAATGACCTATTTTCGGCGCCCTCGCGGCATATAATACGACCGTCCCTCGGGATGCGGCCGCGCGTGCGCCGAATTCGGCTTCATTTTATACAAAGTGAACTTAGAAACACACTGTAAATGTTTTAGTGTCGTTGTTGTCGTTGTTGTTATTGTTGATGTTGTATATATAATATATATATATATATATACATAACCCGAGTGTAGCCGGGTTTATGTATGATGTCTACGTATGCGCGCGCGTGCGCTTTGATATTTTATATGCGCGAGTGCGTGTATGGAAACGCTCGCTGGCAGCAGCTTGGTGTCGAATATTATTTATATGCGTGATGTCGCTGTTCTTTTTCTTTTTTCCTCGGCGTGTAGATTGTATTTTGTGGCGAATCGACGCACTGATGGCAATGTGGCTTTAAATATTAGGGTAATGGCTCACGATATGGCGCAGCTAAATTTTAATGATTATGAAAATCGAATATTGTTTAAAAGTTTTAGAATGACAAATCTTCGAGAAAATGTTAATAATGTGTTATATTTTCTAAGCGATTACAGAGCAGATAAAAATATATAATTTGAAAGCGAAGAAAAGAAATTTCGCAATTTTGGAAAATGGGTTCTTAAAGAGAGTCTTTCGCAAAATCAGAATTAATACTTTGATAAAAATTGAAACAGGTGACAGACAAAGAAATAAATGAGTGACAATAATAAAAGTCAAATCTTGAGGTTTCATTACTATATAATAGAACTTTAAAAGATATAGCGCCTATTTTACATTGTATGTCTGTAAGAATTAATTTTAGTCAGTAAGAAAATGTATCTACATTCTAGAAACCATCAGGAAAGAGAATCAATAAAAAAATATATGGGTCGCCGAAAGTTTGTCAAAGTTAATCTCGAAAATTTAAGTAATATGCGTGACTTTAAAATTTTGTTTAATTTCTGAATTCATTGTATAAGCAATTATTGTATATTTTACACCGAGAGAAGGAAATCTTTATAGTTAATATATTTATTTAGTCGAAGTTTGGAAATTACATTTTATTAATAATAAGATGTTTGATTAAGAGATAATTTAACTAATAAAATTAAAAATTTTATTTAAAATTTTGTAATAACTATTACAATATCTATATTATTGTTCATCAAACCATAGCAGTTGGCTATATTGTAATTTTTTAATAGTTATGACATATTAATCATAAAGAAATCCTTCTAAGCATATCTGCGATGATTTTGTAACAAGAAATCGATGATATTGTAGTTATTACAATATCAATGTTCTTCTGTAAGATACTAAAATTGTTTGACCAAAATGATTATGTACTTATGTATCTTAACAATTACAATGCCATATTATAATCATAAAGAAATCCTTCTTTCAGTGTACAAATTAAACAATTCATCTTTAATTTAGACTGTAGATAACTTTGCAAGCAATAATATTAATATATTATGGGGCTTAGACTACTACGCGGACCGAAGGAAGCACCCATTCCATACGCCCGTTAGCGAAAGACTCCCTTTAATATCGACCACTGTGGAAGATCATAGAAAAAATTTACAAATATATTAGTAAAAAATAAAAATTTAAAAAAATATAAAATTTATCTATTGTCATCATTTACATATACTAAGTGAAAACATCTTATGATAAAAAAAATGGAAAAAATGTTTTCTACTGATACTAAGAGTAATACCTATGTTTAATACTAGTAAATATCATTCACCTTTAATAAAGTGCGTTAATTCGGTTCTGGCTGTTTAAAAAATGATATACTCTTCGAAAGAAAACAGTATATATGTAACAACTCATTCGAATGCAAAACACATCTAATCATCAAAATTAGAACCGCATAGGTTTCGAAATATTACAATGGTCTATATTAAGTGCTGGGCCATGTTGGGAAACCTTACCCTATATATGTTGGCAATTTGGTATCGAGCTTTTTTGTACAAATGTGTGAAATGTAGCAAAATTAAAAAGTGAATTTCAATTACGAGCCTGTCTGTCGCCAGCTTTGCATAGAGAGCCAACAAATGTATATGCTACATCCTGGCCGAAAGGAGAAATTCCGGTATAAAAGAAAATTGCGATATTAAAAAGACATTTTATCAGGCGTACACAAATAAATGTGTACATACGTATATAACTTTAGCCGTATATAGCAAATGCATGTACTTAATCGGTGTGTAGCGAGTGTGGTAACTCTGGGCGTGCTTATATATCGAACAAAGACTGAAATTCGCGCTGTGGGCACTGCTTCAATGTATACTTAGAGAACAATGTAACATATACGTTATATATAATATATACAACAATATACTCATGCAAACGCATAAAAAAAATAAAAATAAAAATGATTTTAACAATAAATAAAGATGAAAATAAAAAAAAAATAAAATAAATAAATCACCAACAGCAACACAAACAAACCATTTACAGTAAAACTCACGACACCGCGTCTACTTAATCTTGCAGACCACGCTCATTCGGCAAAACCGCACTTTGTTTTCAATTTTTCCAGGGTGAGTCGAACGAGACGAGGATACAGGTGGCAAACGAGCGGGCCCATCAGCTGCTCAAATAAGCCGCTTGGGCCTCCTCCTCGTCGTCATCGTCGTTAGCAGCAGCTTGAGCCAGGATGACACGAGTGGAGCGAAGAGAAAGAGTGAGATATATAGAGAGGAAGAGAGAGGACCGATCGCGCACACCCCCCCTCCGAGACGAAGAAAAAAAAACACGTCTGTCATATACATACTCACTGCAGAAGCAGCAGAAGCAGCGCCGACGTGCGCGTGCGCGGGCCTCCGCTACTTAAAGAAAAAAGAAAATTTACCCAGCAGCAACAACAACAAGAACAACAAGAACATCATCGAGAGAAGAGCTAAATCTTATATCCGTACACGTACACGTTATATACATGTATACACGCAGAGACACACCATTGCTATGTATTGCTGCGATTTATAACAACAACAACACTACTATTACCTATATTTATTAATTTTCATTATCGTGTCCTTTTGATTGGTCGATGATGTAATCCTTGTTATACGCTCAGATATACACATATACATACAGACACAAAAAACACACACATACATATACACTTACATCGCCTATTTAACCTCTCTTTGCTCGGTGTCGTCTCGTATTATACACCTCTGTACGTCGACTTACGTATTTGTATATCATGTATTGTCGCTCCCTGCGTAATTATTATTATACATATTAATATGATTATTATACTTATACCTTGCGTTATAGTTATATACACGCGCGAAAAGACGACGACTCGCCGCCGTCACCGCCCGTCGCTTTGTATTTCGTCATTATATATATCGCGCATATTTATACGATACGCGCGGGAAAGATAAAACTATATATACGCACCATGAAGCAGGAAAGCGAACGCATCATATATATGTGTGTATATATACAGGCGGCGCGTCGTCGCGCTTATAGCGCTGCGCTTACACCGATATATTTACGAGGTACATAACATACACGTATACATATATACAGACACATATACACAAATACACGAACGTATACATACTCTAATGCGATTCGGTGGGACGAGAGAGCTTGAGAAGAAGGAGATGACAACCCAACAAACAAACAAACAAAAAAATAAGAAAAAAAATCAAGAACGTATATAGAGGAAGCGCTTTGCTGAACGGCAGCGGCACATACATACGCGAGGCGAGTTATATGTGACGTATTTTTTTCGTCGGCTTTAAAAAAAAAAAAAAAAAATACTTTTAAGCGTTAAGAGCAACACGATTATAATGGAAAAATAAAATGGTGGTTTTAAAAAAAGCATTCACCGAACAAAAAAATAGCGTATATAACTTTCGCGCTGGCAGCAGCGTTTCTGTATATCTCTGTGGCCGAGGCTCTTTGACGCCGAGGTCGTACAATTTCTCTCTCTCTTTCCTCTATCTTGTATCTCTATTTATCGCGACACGTACACGTTCACACATACATACATACACTGTCACGTACACGTACACACGAACACATATACGGTTGACTTAAACGAGGAGAAAATAAAAAAGATGAAGTTGATATATATACGTGTACAACGCTTAAGGGTCTTACGTAGTTGGAGCATTTTTAATCTCTGACTTTTTCCTTCACAAGTACAAAGTCGTTTTTTAAATTCCAATTTTTACGGTTAATACGCTGACACGATATTTACACACGTACACACAGAGACACAGACACACATACAAACAGTACCCCCTCCTCCCCCTTTCGACACCACCGCTGAATCTTTTTCCATCAGCGTAATAGAATTTCTTCTAGAACGAATATCGCGCATGCGTATTTTTCTCCTCGTGTGTAGTGCATGACATGTTTAAAAGGAAAAAAAAGAGACAAAAAAAAAATCATACACACACACAGAAAGAAATGACAAAAATAATAAAAAAGGAAAATAATAATAAAAAAGGAGTAACGTTGAAAACAATTTATATACATAATATATACAATATATATATATTTGTATGGCAATGAGTCGGCTCAGTTTTACGTGCCTTTGATCGTTCTCGTTTCTCATTCGTAAGACCCTTATCGACTTTGAAGAGAGGAGAGATAAACAAAAAAAAAAGTAATAAATAAACACGTAGAAAGAGAGGGAAGACGAAAAAAAAGACGAAAGAGATCCCAAAACCGAAACGCACCCACACTTCTCAGTATCCCAGACCAGCATTATTATATATATAAAATATACATCCAACAAATGAACCTCAATATTTTAATTAAATAAAAAAAAATAATATTAAATAAAAACAGCTTTAAACATACAAAACAAACGTTGATGAAACAAAAACTATATTATATGTATGTAATATCAAATGAGTTCTTTTTCCTCTACTATCCTAGAAAAATTTGTCCCTATAAATGTAGAGCGACGATTTTTCTATAGAAGAAATGAGAAAAAATGGTGCGCGCCTAGACGTCCCGTGTATATCTCTCTGTTGTATAGTTTTTTTCCCGGTGGTCGACGCGACGACGTCCCAACGTGTATATCCCCTGCCCCCCCGAAAAAATAAATCCGACGAGTTTTATCAAAAGAGATGAAAATAAATTGTAATGTCTGGATAACCGCATATCACGCGCTCGTCGAGGAGAGAGAGACTTGTAATCTCTCTCTCTCTCTCTTTGTGAAACGGGAGATGCGCACTCGCGTCACTTTTTGAGAGTATATTCTCCCCTTCAATTATATTCCCCCCGTTTGAAAACGTTTAATAAAGCATTATTATACACAATTATGTCTTGTATTTTAGAGATTACTGAGACAACAAATCTAGATAAATTTCAAGCGATTACGAGTGATCTTTAATCTCTTATTATCATGGATTGTAAGAATAAACAAAAAATGCAAGTATAATTATTAACTTAATGATGAAAAAAAAATAAAGTAACAAAGCAAAGCAAAATAAAAAAAAACACAACGATCTTTATAAGTGCATTGATATATATCACGTGAAAAAAAAATCCACATAAACACACATTACATCACTTGGGCCACGCGTCCACGCGGTGGGAGGATGCTCGAACCAGACACACGTATACCTCTACCCCCGCGTTTCGCATCCAATACGTATATATATATATATATACGATTATATATATATACATATATAAACATGTATATATATACATATAAACTTTGCACAGTTTTCATTGAGTCGTAACGTATATTTACCGTCACGAGTGTACGGGTAACGCATTAAACGAAATATTGTACGAGAATCTAGACGAGAACGAGAGAGAGAAAAAAAAGAAACTTAAAATAATCGGAGCGAAAGGCGGAGCGAGCATATATATAGAAGCGCGAGAATCTCGAGCATCTTCCTCACCGTAGCATGCGCGCGCCTGGCCTCTCTCTCACCATTGCTGCTCAGGATAGTAGAGGAGTCTTAAACGTTTAGGAGGACAAAAAAAAGAGAGGAAACATTTTCGCTGCGAGAGAGAAAGATAAAGAGAGAGAATAGAGGAGAGAAGCGCGCGAATGAGAGAGAGAGAGAAAAAAAATAAATTAAAACGCTGCGACGAGGAACGAGAGAAAGAATACATAAGAGCATATTAGAGACGCAACGAACGGAAAGGCGGTTAAAAAATTTGCTGCGTGTGTGTGCGTGTGTACAGTCGCGAACGCGTGCGCGCAACAATATTTGCGAGCGTGTTGTCGAGGAACAAGAAACAAACCAAACAAAAAAACAAACGTTAAGAAATAATAATAATAATAATAATGATAGCGAAAAAAAGTGTTAAACGAAAGTAAGCCGACGAGTTTTCAAAAGTGGTCGTATGTAGAGTACGAGAGATGAGATGGAGGGCTCCGTCATTTTTTTTCTGCGTTTCCTTCCGTTACTTCCTTTTTTTAAACGACACACGTGATAGGAGAATTTTTCCGCCGTTCGGGAGAAGGAGAAAAAAGAGAAAACCAAAACGTAGCGGCAGAGCTGTGAAGCTTGTAAAGAGATAAAAACCATTCGTAAAGACCTCAGCCGCCTCCTCTCCACGCGGTTATAGCGTATAGGTCCCTTAAGAAGCGAAAGATTTAAGAGAAACTTATAACAAAAGTATAGGAACACGAGAATGCATACGAAATATTTAAGCAAACGAAAAAAAAAATAAATAAATAAATAAATATACACATGGTCACGGTAAGGTTCAACTCCAAGATGTATTAACCGAACGAGAGAAAGTGAGATATAGAGAGAGGGAGAAGCGTATATTAAACGACTAGATGAACAAAAGTTGCGAGAAACAGAGAAACGAACGTATATTCAGGGCAGAGAGAGACTAAAAGCACATGCAACAAAAAAAATAATAAATAAAAGAAAAGAAACAAAAATCAGCCGCGTATTTAATCAAGCGAGAAAGAGCGACGATGAATAATAAATAAAATTAAAAAAAAAAAACTTGTACATTATTGTATTTACACGGAGGCTTGTACATGTATTGTAGAGAAAAATAAAAAAAAATACTGTAGAATCGATATAGCGCGAGAGTTTGAAAGCGAATTTGAGAGATTGACTGATTGATTGTAATGCGATGTGATGTGGAAGCGAGAGCGAAAGAGAGAGAGAGAGAGAAAATAAACAAAAAAAAAGTCAAAATAAATAAATAAATGTGTGTCCCTGCGCGCCAATTTGCGAGGTGGAACTCTTCGCTTGCGTTTTTAACAGTCGAAAAATGGGCGATTGTCTGCTATATTACACGATAGGATCATCATAGTGACCCTGACTCGAGGGCTGCGGGAAAAGCTTGCTGTCGAGTATATATATTATGCATATAGTATATAGGTATGTGTGTACACGGACGACATATAAGAACGTATATAATTGAAGGGTATATAACTTTGTTGCAGCTTATTTAACATCGTCAAAACAAAATTAAGACCGAACCGTCCTGTCACGCTTTCTCACATTATAACTTCATTTCTGCAGCATCAACAACCCGCGTTGTTGTATACTTTAATTTTTATTTCGATTTGTTATACTCACACCCACGCGCGCGCGCGCGTACACACATATATATATATATATATATATACACACTCGTCGAATCTCAGTGTTCTGCTCCGCGTATATGCAGTCGCGCCCAACCGAAAGAGTCGCGAGCACGGATCGATCGTCGCTGGGGGAAAGACGACCGAAGAGATAAAGAGGAGAAAAAGAGAGAAAGCGAAAAAGGGAGGGAAAAAAGGGGAACGAGACTCTTAAAGATTTCACGAGATACACGCGGAGAGCCTATGTAATTTTCACGAGGAGAGAAAACGTCTCGCGTTTTCCAGAGATCTTTACAACGTGGTTTCGCTCTTGACCCGCGCGCACCGTTGTTTAAAGAATTCGAAATCAACTCGCGAGGGTTGGGCCGGTGAAACGTCCTGCAATAATAATCATAATCGAGCGTTTTGGAGAGATACAAACGGACAACGTATATATGTACCTATATACCCACTCGCGTGTGAGTAAGGGAGAGTTGCTTTTATCAGGGCCTATATATACATTCATACACACGAACGAGCAGAGCGAGACTTTCCCCGTGGGAGATGGCGCGCCGTGCTTCTCGCTGTATAACACACACCCATGTAATATCCAACCTACTTACCGATTTACCCCTACGCGAATATATACACGTGTGGGTGTATATGTGTCTATACATACGTTGAGAAACTGGCTGATTCGTTGAGAATCGAAAAACGAAGAGACGCGAGCGATATATATATATATATATATATATAATATTTCCTTCAGGGGCGCGAGCAGACGAGAAAGAAAAATTATACGAAAAAGACGAGAGTATATATACATATATAAGTGTACACGCGATTTATATATATGTGATGCGCACATGCATGCACAGACGCGAGATAATGAAAAGACGGCGCACGCGCGAGCGGAAAACTGGCCTCGTTTTTTTCAGCGACTCCTTTTCACCGACTCCTTTTTTTCCGTTTAGGTCACATACATCACATACACACACACACGCACGCGTGCGCGCATGCATGATGCACGCTGTTGGCGCATTCGATGGTATCGCGGTTACGTGCTGCACACAATACACGCGGTTCGCGTAGTATATATGCATATTACGTATGGGTATATTATGATTTTTTTCTTTTTTTTTTTCAAAAATCGGTTTTTCTCGAACGCTCGATTATATTCTCTCGATGTTGTGTACGGCACTGGTGCAATATATGCATATACATATATACGTAAACAATATTCTTCATTCGAGCATATTATATATTTTTCTCAATCGAAAGCTTATAATATCATTATCATTAGTTATATTAATTCTTATCAATTATATTGATTATTATAATGTTACAATGATTACTTAAGGCCTTATATACACACATATATATACATATATTACATATTATTATATATATGTATGGGTGTAGGAAATTTAAAAAAAAATTGTTAAGAAAACGGCCGGCACGGCTGCTAGGGTTATTATATAGTACTTATTTTTAACGATGGATAATTATATACATTGGCGCCTATACATTGACGAAGTCGCGATGATATTTCAATTATATACACGCGAGATACATGAGTAGTTATGGATTAGCGTTACTATTACGATTGCGAATTGTATTATTATATATCCGTCGAATCGTCAGCAGTGCGCCGAGCTTCGGTGTCGTTTTGTAATGTCTCACACTTAAACAATATCCCTGTAAACGAGAAGCAATGGATGTCTATAAAAGAAAAACAAAAAGAAAGCAAGAAGTGTATAAGTCGTGTAAAATAAATGGCCGCCAAAACGTACGTAAGAAGTATGTATATTTATCCTGCAGCAGAATCCACGTAAAGGCTAAGCTAATCATCGCATGTAGACGTAACGAAAATGTTTGTGATAAACGCGACGGTAGGAGGCAAGTTTTAATATTCGATTAAAAAAAAAGTAAAGTAAATAAATAAATAAATGAAGCATTGGTCTCTGTGTCGACGATGCGAGCGAAAAGCGATTTCTCGAATCTGCCGTTCTTCTTCGATTCGACTGTGTACTGTTATACACGTCACTTTCTCAAAGAAAGGCTTATATATCCTTCAAACTTTTATTAACGTAATGATAAAAAAAAAACCAAATCGATTTGTAACGGGACATTCGCGGAATAAGTATACGTGTAAGCGACGATTTTTTGAATTTATAAAACGTGCATTTCTTAAACGGTATAACGTTTGTATCGGTGTAGTTCATTCGCAAAGGCATAAAGTAATCGCTAATTTCTTCCATTTATTGCTCGTTAATGAGATAAAAAAATGATAAATTGATATTTATTAATTGTTATAATGATACGTAATAATTATTGTTGCTAGAAGCGATGAGTACATAACAACAACAAAAACTTATATTTTAGTCTTAAATGTCTAGTTAATGCTATAAGCAATGCAAACTTTCGATCTGCAGATTCGAGGACTGTTTGACAGCTGAACCTTATATGAGAAAAAAAAAATAATGCAACCACGCGAGCCACCCAAAAAAACCTACGAATTATAGAAAACAAGTTTATTGCGAACACTTATATATCCATAACAAAAAAAAGGGCAGAACCATATAGACGCATGAGAACGAAAGTATGGCGAATAGAGTAAGAGAGATAAAAAAAAAAGAGTTCGACCTCCAAGGTCCGCGAGACAAAAATAATGAACATAAAATGAAAAAAAGCACATATGCACACATCTGACGACGCGAGTCGGACGATCTCGGGGAAGATCACGACCACTCACATATACAAACATACACATACAGTGACACACGTATACACACGAAACACAGATGAAAGCTATTACGAAATACAAAAAAAGAAACAAACAAACAAACAAACTCGTCCTCTTCTCTCCCTTCGATTTTTCCCGAGGGACGGGAGAGGCCGCAGGTGGGGGCCATTACTTAGGTGCAAAAACTGCGAACAAAAAAAAAACAAAAATAATAAGAAGTAAAAAATAAAGCGATAGAAACAAAAAAAAAAAATGAGTGAAGAAACCGCGGAGAGTGTGTTGTTAAGCAATTGTTGTAGGCTTGTGAGCGCGCGCGAGAGAAATAGAGAGAAGGAGAGAATGCATGTACTGGGCGGAAGAACGAATTAGGGAGGAAAATTTTGCGACAAAGACGTGGGCAGTTGTGTGTAATGCGAATCTCTGAGAGGCAATTGGCTTTCCCTAGATTTCGTCAGCGTCACTATACATAATATACAGAATATACATAATATAAATATATATACGTATGTTAATAAACAGAAATTAAGGAAAGGATGGTGAAGATAAACTGACGGCAGCGATCTCGCAGATTCTATATATTGTAAATGCATATGTATTTACTTCTCGATAATAGAGAATTAAGGATTGTATATTAAAGTACCCTATACTGAAGTCTCAAACTTGTCTTTATTTCATTTACCACCGGTCGTTCCATTCCTCTGCGCTCCTCAAAATAGTTATTCAATATACTAGCTTTTAATTACCCTTTAACAATTATTGTATATTATATATGAGTTTTATGATATAAAACTCTATTATTTCTTTTTTCCTTTCGTGCAACTTTAATTTTTTAAAGAATCATCGTTCATAAAAATATATTAAAAAATTATTATTATTATATTATTACATTCTAACGAAAAAAAAAAAAATTATCGCTATACAAAAATGCTTTGCCTATACATATATATTATACTAACATATGTATACTTTTGTCGTTTATACAATCATCTTGCAAAGGGCCAAGCTTATCCAACGTCTTCTCCACTTCAGCCGAAGTGGCCGTCACCATGAACAGGGCAACGTCCATTCGACGATGACCTTCTTTCGGTGCCAAATGGATGGATCGGACAACAATTGTGCACAGGACACAAGTTCACCGAGTGCCTGTGCGATGAAACGTTCACATTGTCTCTCTTTCTCTCGGTCGAATGATTTTTGTTTACAGAGACACAAAGAAAAATTTGGGTGATAATATACGAACCGAAAATGACGAGGTGGTGGTAATGGAGTTGCAGGCAAAGACGGTAGAGTCGACGAGGACGATGAAGAGGCTTGGTTATCGACGAGTCGTCGACGTTCAGGGCCAAGAGACGCAAAGGAGGCTCCAGACGCGCGCATTCGATTCCTACGACGCTCCAGCGTATTCTGCATTATTCGAGATTGGATTGTATTGAGGCCCGAGAGAGAGAGAAAGAGAGCAAGCAGCGCGTGAGAGCTTTTTGCAGTTTTACGAGATGGCATGACTTTTGCTGTACACTACTATATGCGTATCGATGTCCTTTCCAGGGTTTCGATTCGCGATGCGAGTTCGAGAATCTCTGTTACTTTTTTTTTTTATTTTTATTGAATCGTTTTCAAATGCTTTTCTGCACTCTTATACAATACATTGTTGAGCATCATTATAATTCTTTATGTCGTTTTTTGATAGAAAGAATATTTTTCATTAAAAATTAATAATATTTGAAAGATTGAGATAATCAAATGGTAAGTATAAAGTAGGGAGATAGTTTAATTATTTCTATAAAAACACAATTTGCACAGTCTTATACTAATTCATTTTGCACAATCAATTTTCTTTTTTTTTTACATATCAAACACTTTTTTAAATATATATTTATTTTTGTACAAAGCAATTTGCTGAAATTGGCTTTATACACAATAAAAGAATTCATTATTTTACTTCCAATTTAGATGTTACTTTATCAATATTCATTTCAATTAAAAAATCAAAATAATAATAATAATCCATGCATGGAATTTTAATGAAACTATTCTATTTTCGTTGCATCGTAAAGCACTCCAAATATATAAAACTTATTAATTTAAATCTTCAAAAGACCTTTGCAACTATATACATACATATATTTCGTACCTCTGCCTATACTCCTTTCATATACTATCGTATATAACCTTCCTTCTCTCCACTCTACCCGAATGACAAGAAAGAAAAAAAGAAGAAGAAGAAGAAGAAGAAAAGAAAATTCTTACAAATTGCTTGCACGCGCTGAGCCATATCTACTATCCGACAACCCCTGGCTCCACGCGCGCGCTCAGCTCATTCACCCGAGGCAATCACCTGCAAAGTGCCGCGAAATCTCCCGTGGAAATCCGTCGAGTTGAAAATCCTGGAAGCTGCCGGTGGCGGTGGTGGTGGTGGTGGTAGTGGTAGTGGTGCTACTAGCAACCCCTCGCATTCTTCCTCCTCCTCTTCATTATGTTCATCCTTGCTGGCCTCGATCTCCCTCGTTCCCCTTTTCGCCGCGTCGGCTAGAGTTTCACCGTGGTTGGTGGTAGAAGCATCGCTGTTACTACTACTACACGAGCCGCCGCCGCTGCCGTCGTCGTCGTCGTCGTCGCGGATCATCGATCGTGCCGCGCAGTCATCCGAGAGCGCGACCTTCGCCGAGGGCCGAAGAAAAGACCCGGCTGTGGCGCATTGTTGGCCTCGCTAGAATTGGGAAGTACACAGTTGCTTCGAGTATATAGATAGGGAGTGAAAGCATTATTTGGATACGAGGAATTGTGTAGAGGTTGTGGAGCGAAAAGAAAATGTTGAAAACGTGATTGACTGGGTTGGATATATATATATATATATAGGGGGTTGTTGTAATAAAATTTAACTATAGGTCATGCTAGTTGTTAGGATGAGTAAGATACCGGTTGAACGACCCTTCGCTCAATTCAGCCGCTTAATATTAAGAATAAACGTCAGAATGCAAGGAATTTACGAGCTATCGGAATTGTTCGCGTTCCGGGCACGATTCCATCACGCGGGCGCGCGCAAATGCCTCGACTGTTCTCGCCAAATAAATGTAAGAATCCATCTACATTGCGATAAAGTGCGCGTGGGCTTTCCAGCTCTTCGTATATAGTCGAAAATGACTCGGTCGAATTTTCCTCCCCTCGTTTACACACACACACACACATACACATACATACGTGCGCGTGCGCGCGGCTATATCTTATCGGCCTAGTTCTTTTTACTGCGTACGCGACTGTCTTTAACGATCTAATGAAAAACTTGTGATGCATCGCACGTGTGGAAGCGATCTTGCCGGTATTAAATTTTAACTCGCGTTTTATGCCCAAGTCTAATAGGCCTTATTGAACATTAGCGAGAGGACATATCATTTTATTATATATACGTAATGGAGTAATAACGAGAAAGTCGTATAGTTTTATTCAATATATGTGTATGCACGCGAAGAAAAGTTTTGTAATAAAATTTTTTTTCTGTATACTTAAACTCACAATTTCATGAGAAAACGAATCTGTCTTTCGGTTACGATATACAAGAGAAGTGTTTAAAAATTAACGTATAATAGATAAATTTACTCCTGATACATTTTGATTTCTGTCTGCATCTGTAATTCCATTATTTCGTATTACACTCCAACCATCAACTATGTAATGAAAAGACGAACATCTGTTAATTTGATTAAACCAAACTCCAGCTATTACACGACATTATTACACGCTTCTCTTTATAGAAAACAATCAATAAACCACGTTCCTAACTATATATCAAGATTGACCAACGACCATTCTTTCCAAAATTCCCAGCATCCCAACACCCTTCCTGCGACTTTTAATCTCAACTTCTTAAAAAAAAAAGAGATTCTCCATAAATCATCTTCCCGTCCTAATAAAAACCGTCTCTATCTCTTACACACTCCACATATAAGCTCATTTTTCCTCCCATATCGGCTCCAACCAGCCACAATCACCGCGTATACTCGCGCGTCCTCGAAACCGAATCGGCTATAACCCAGCGCGCGTCCCTGCGGCTATCCTGAAAAAAGACCTTCGCCGATAAGATACAAGTGACTCTATATCTATACATACACGAGACGATGGTCCTCGACCGAAGAGCCAACCATCGAAGCGTTTGCTGTGATCCGTGGGTCGCACATTGGCGGCGCTCCGACGCGTCGTCTGCAGTAGCCGTGACAGTATAGACAGCGTCAGCTGTATATAAACGTGGGTGTTAATATGTATATGTATATAGGAGTGTGAGAGAGAGGGAGGCGTATATAGAGAAGTAGACAATGGTCATCGATGCAAAGGATTCGCATCTAAATTCGGGGCCGAGGGAATTCGATTAGATGGTAAAGGCGCGACGGCTTTGAGAATAGTGGTATATGCGATTTGGGGAATTGATTTTCCAGGATGAATCGAGAATTTCTCGGTGGTGGGTGCGAGGGTAGATAACGTGGGGTGAGGTTTGGGAGAATTGTTGTTTTGACGTCGTAGCATCGAAGATTAAAGTAGTGTTATTCTTGGTATGGATTTTCGGGTCACTTGGATAAAGTAAATATTAGTGTAATGATTAATAGGATTTACAAACATTTAGGTATTAATAGAAATAAAAAAGTAAATATTTTGATATTTTATATAACTTTTTTATATTTACTATTTGCAGCTTTCAAATTCCGTTGAATCTTAGAAGTTATATTTATTTAAGATACTTACTTGATAAAAATGAGTATAGGATATTGGATATCGAATATTGAATATTTTCCACGTTATAATACGTAAAATGTAATGTTACGTTCTATCGGAGCGTTTTAAATAAAAAATACAGAAGATTTATGAAAAATGAAAATAATTCGTTACAGTATTCCCGTCGTTTAAGAATAGGAAACTAAGCTGATTCTTATGTAAAATTGAATTTCATTAATATAAAAAAATTCATATAACTGCAAGAAGATTCGTATAAATATGATAAAAGTTTCACTAAAAATTTAAAATTATAAGAAACAGAGGTTTGCGCTCTATAATAAAATTATCGAATATATATCTTTTATTATTCACTGTTCAAGACGTTTAAACCACTCTCCCATTCTATATTAGTTAACATTCAATTTTTCAACCAGACTTATCCCAAGCCTCATCTATTATCCCAGAAATTCCAACCCCATCCTCACTTTAATCCCAAACTACAACCTCTATCTAAAAACCACTTAACCCTTCCACTAAATCTTAATCAATCCATCATCATAATACCACCTGATAGACCGACAGGAACACAAGACACGCGACGACATCTCTGCCGGTATCATCGCCGCTCGCTACCAGTCGGTTCGCGCATCCCTTCGCTGAGAACCTCAATTGCTCTTCCTCTCGTAACCGACGACGTACGATACCCCGGTGAACGCAATACACTTGTGGTACGTCCGCCGTCAGGCAGCATGAAAACGGCACCTCCTGCGACCTTCCACCACTGCTGCTACCGCCGCGGCCGCCGGCGTCGCGTCGCTCGATCGATCTGCGAAATTGATATGTATATATACGCGCAGAAAGCAAACCCGATATGTACATATATATATACATATGTGTATGTAAGTATGTATAGGTGCAGGTACCTATACACGCGTGCCGAGTGGGCGGTTTTATTGAAGCGTTGGAATCGAATCGAGGGAGTCTCGTATTTTTAACGTCCGTGTAGTGATTTGAATATAGAGTTACAGATTTAATTGGGAATCGTTGTATTTAAAGATATCTTATTGGATTTGCGCAGTATTTAAAACTTTGACGGCTTCTGGGTTTCCTTTTCTTTTTCGTTCCGGTTGGATGCGTGGAATATTTTCCGTGAAATTGGGTGAAAGCTAATTCAAATGAGGTAAGCTATTAAAAGCTGTATATGTGTTTCGTATGGAAAATCTAGAGATTACACTACCCGCGTTGTGTGTGTGTGTGTGTGTGTATGTACACGTAATCTCATACAAGGGTCAGCGGCCGTAAATTAAGGTGGTATGTGCCTATGTATTTGATTGAAAGATTAAAAGATTATGGGCATTTTAAAAGTTCGTTAAAAGATTGCACGATTGAATATATTACGGAGATTACACATGAGCTTACGGAATAAACTGTTAACAGATTAAACGTTACCGGGGTTATTCATTCCATTGTTATTCTAAATTGATACTGAATTACTCTTATTTGTAGGCTCTTATATATACGGTTTAATTATAACTGTTCTCATATATCTAACGGTTCACGATACCACGCAGTATTGAAAGCAAATAAAAAGTACTTAGTCACTCTATACTACTTCTTCCTGTAACTATATACCTATATATATATATAACAATCTCTTATCTTCCACCCTATTCAAGAGGAATCAACTCTACCCAAGTCCTCGACAACTTACTCCTCCATCTTCTCCTCCTCCTCCTCCTCTTCCTCCTCTAGCTCCACCTCTTCATCATCCTTATAATCGGGACCTCTCGACCATGGCACGAGGAGGAGCCAATCAACGTAGGATTCGCTGCCACAGCAATGTAGCTCGATCTGTAGCCGATCAACGCGTTCTCTCATACTCTTATCGCTTGGGTAGCGCTGCAACGCTCGATGCAAACCCCATCTTACACGTCGACGAGACTGGCCCCAGAGGTAGGCGCCACCGATACATGCGCTCAATAGCAGAAAACCTGACAAGCAGGAGAGCAGCGCGTGCACGAACAGAAGCCGGTCTACGGTTTTACCTGCAGGAGGACCTCTTTTCGATGTGTACAAGGTAAATATGATTTTTCTTTGGTTTAATTCAATGGCGAAGGGAAATATCAAGAGGGTTGAAATTCTTGCGGAGATTATAAGTATTGGTTTTAAGAGAAACTATATTTGAAGAACTTTATTTTCCTTCGTCTCAAATATTGCTAGTTATTTGTTTGTCCATATCACTTGCGCTGAGATCTCTTTTTCTTTACGTTATACAAAGTTCATATTTATAACACTTTAAAATTTTGCTCTGTATAGTTTCTAACCTTTCTTAGGATAAAATATTGCACAAAATATATTTTTGTAAAGTGCACGACAATTTCTACATATTTAACATACTCGAGTACTTATGTTTAGAATTAAAAGAACAAAAGAAAAACTAAAATGAAAAATATAATATACACATCTCCTGCCGCAGAATTTCA
>JAYJLV010000046.1:5474695-5489710 GCA_036873485.1 Torymus texanus | reverse complement strand
TATATATAATAAGGGTAGGGCAATTAATAATCCCCCTCGAAACTAACCACGACCGTGTGCCCTCTTTCTCAGCGCGCTCCAGCTGGCCAAGTCCTTGACCAGGTCGCCGCGTAGTCGTATCCCGAGGCCATGAACGGGCGCTAACAGCAGTACGGCAAGGCCGAGAGTACCGGGCCAGAGGTAACCTTCCCCAGGCCGTGCAACGTTCAAGTACTGGCCGATTTGACGCTGTAGCAGCCAAGCCCAACCGGTGAGTGCACAACTAGCCACCAGACCCATAAGACTGAGAGAGAAGAAGATGTCGCCGAGGAAGCCAAGACACGGCCATCCGTAACGAACGCGCAGACAGCCCATACCTCCACGTCGTCGTGTAATAAGCCGCTGAGGGGTGACATGAGCCGTTGCAGTAGCGACGATGCGACGACGAGCTGTGGGATTTCGGCATCGAGGGAGGTAGAAGGGAGGGATGATGCTGCAGGGATGTATGTATGTACGTGCGTGGGTGGGAGAGGGAGAGAGAGAAAATCGGGCAGAGGTAAAGTGGGTGAAGGATATGGAATTAACAACGCGACACGCGCTCTCTCTCTCTCTCTCTCTCTCGATGCGAAGGCTTTTGAAGATAGGAAGGTTATACGAGGGGGGGAGGGGGTTAACAAAAGCGCGACGTCGCGCTCTTGCGGAAGTGATTGAATACTTTAAGGAAGTGACGTCAATGTTTGCTGTTTCGGCTGCTGAGTTATTACTACATACTTGTAAATATACCTATATATCTATGCGATATATACCTAGTTTGTGCGAGTAATTAAGAGAATTAAGCTACTTTATGGGTAATTAAATTAGACGTTTAATTACTTTGATGAAAACAATTTGCTTTATTTGAAGAGAGCGCAAAGGGCTCAACGAGAACGTAAGATTTGTAAAGGGACTGCTTTTTAATTAAATTTTCTAAATGAAATGCACAAGCTGTAGATTTTACGCTCGTGTTATGATCCTTTTCAAAATTTTTCGTATATGAGCAAAGAAAGTGAATTTACATTGAATTTCGCAAGAAAAGTTTATTTCAAAACGGGGGTTAAAAATATCATCTGTACATGTACCTTCAATATTATTTCGTAATAATGCAACCTCGATATGTCACTTTAATTTTTTTATGCTGTTTACAGTTCTCAGAATTTTAACGAAATTAAGTTTAGCGCAAATAACATTTTAAGAACGTAAAAAATTTAAATTAGAGTTTTTAATTAAAAGAAGTTTATATACAGCATTTTGGTGAAGCCGGTTGTGTCACAATTGCGACTAATCTTGTAACATTCCTCATGAATTTTAAAATTATGTAAGAAAAATTGTACAATTTAATAAAAGCATGCCTGATGATAGCGTCTTTAAATGTAAATCTTACACCTACTATATTGTCATTCAAATAAAAGAAATCTAAAATAAAACTTTTATTTGTAGGAAGTGACCGTGTACAAGGAAAATAAATAAAGACAACACGTGGCTTTATAATTGTGTATTTTTCTTCAAATGCAAAATATAATTGTATTAACATTAGTATATCATATAACCTTTACAATAATATTTCTTTTGTATTTAATATTACGAATCTTCCTTAGATGAGATACTCCATACGTCCTGCTTATCACTTACATAGATCACGGTACACGAATTAGACTTTTCGAGAGCATCGCATTTACATTCCACCTTCTTTCTCTCTGTATTCTACGCGCATCTACGTTATAATCGCGGCACGAGAAAACGAAATATGCTCGTTAGAGGTACGAAATTCGGTCCTGTTTGCGCAGGTTTCTTTCTTGACGTCACAGAAAAATTAGATATAGCGAAACCTCTACTATTGCCCTCTCTCCTTTCGGATCAGTACATGTGTATGTCAGCACGCAAATCGTATCGCTTGATTGGTCGTATTGTGCATAAGCGCGTTCGTGAGTGCAAGGTTTTACATAAATTGTTTTCTCGTGCCACGCGTATGTATGTAGCTGCGTTTCTTTCTATTCAATATCCCTCGACTTCGAATTAAACACACTCATTGATTCTTTATATATAATATATATATATATATGGCAGTCACTCGAAAGTGTTTTGACGCTGTGTCAATTTATTATATTTTATAATTTTTGTGTGTAACATAAAACATTTTTTTTATACAAATTTATTTTAATTCTACGTTGACTGTTATAATTTGATTTTTTTGCGGTTTTTTTCGTTTTATTAATATTACAATTATTTCATTTTAACTTTCTTCATTCGTATATGAACTTTCTTAAAAACCATCGGTCGTCAAACATCATTGACGCTATGATCATTTTATATATTATCATGCTGCTACGCTTTATTGCAACGCGTTTACAAACACCACTGAGAATCATTGCAATTAAAAACATCGCGCACAAATTGTGCCTTCGTAAAAAATACGTCCAGTTAATGTATTATACATTTTGTTTCTATTGCGGTGACTACTGCATAATAAATATATGCACCACGATATACGGAGTTTCAACTACATAATAAAAAGAGTAGCCCACTTAAAGGGATGTGAAATCTCAGTTTAATATTAATTTCATCTTGGACAATTCGGACAAACCGATTGGTTTCCGCAGATGTAATATAGTGCAAATTCACGGATAAAATTCAAACCTATTGTAACAATAGCCAATCCTAATTATTAACAAAAAACTGACATACCACCAATATATGATTATAATTTCTTTTTAATATTTTAAAAATCATATAATTAATATATACTATATTATTTATTTCTCAACAACATGAACTTACTTAAAATTACATGCTCAGATAACTGAAAAACGCGATTTTAATTTTTCTTAGAAATCTACACAAATTGTTGTTTTTCTAGTGTTGATTTTTGAGTTTTGTTTTTACTATCGTCTGATCATTAACAATTTATCAATTATCGGCTTTAAAAGATATTTTCTGTTAAAAAATTGAAAAACATTGTTATCTATGGTAATAAACGGAGCATAGCACAAAATTATCAAGAGGATAAGACAAGATTCAACAGGTCTTAAACGATCATAAAGGTATATTACTTAAAACGATCGATTACATAAAAATAATCCTAAATAACCCGTCTTGTACTCCATCCATAAAATACGATAGTAAAAAAGAGAAAAAAGACAAAAATAAAAGAGTAGCACGGAAAATGCACTGTTTCTCGTCTGCGAAAGTTAAACACGAACAAAAAATGTTAAGTGACAACTACTCAAGATCGACCAAAGTTCACTTCAACTGAAGTGGACTTTCCAGCATGGAGAAAACCTTATACAAAACCACTGCGATGGCATTATCATAATGATGTACTACAAACTCAAATAGAAATTGGAAATGCAATGTTGATGTATACAGAAAAATAAACGTAAAATAAGCAGATTAAAATCTCGCACACCCATTTCAATGTATATACAGCACGGGTCGCTCCTTCAGGTTCGTCTATAACTTGCCTTCGACGCTCCCGTGCTCCTTGATCTTGAATATAAAAATACGTTGTGTTTAACGTATATTCTTTTTTCTATTTTTTATACTAGTACTGAAAAATCGGTCGGTTAACAAATAAAATGTTCATCCAGTACAAATTATAAGCCTTGTGTATTATATAAAAGTATACTTCACGTTCTACGAACGAGTCAAAGAATAAATCAAATAAGGCATTTTCTTCTGGCTCTTATGCATACCGAAACATTGTCGACGGTATAATCTACTATACTAAATACAGTTCATTACAAGCGTGTAACTATTACAATCTGCTCATACTAGTCTAAACTTTGAATATCCACATTACATGTCCATCGTAATAGTACACTTTTACAATGCAACTCATCTAACAGTCTCCTTAAGCATATAAAATTTTCTCCACGCGCGCTTACATACACGCCTTTCGCCCTCCCTCTAGCTACAAATATCTATTTACACGCATTAATCCAGCTCTGAACTACAAAAACGATCGCGTAAAAGGCCCCATAAGAATATCGCATCAGCATCATCATCATCATCGTCGCCGTCATCGTCGTCAACATCAACATCAACATCGTCGTGTTCCGCTTGTCCGTGTAATCGCTACATTATGCAACTACACTCGCATGCGGCTTAGACGAGGTTCGGGTCGAGAGCGCGCAGCAGATCCGTATCCTGGAGCATGCTCGAGGCGCTGATGAAACCGAGCTCGTCGTCCACGTCGTAGCTCATCGACTCGAACGACGCCGGCGCCTGCTGCTGTTGCTGCTGGTGAAGCTGCTGTAGTGGCGGATGCTTGATGGGACTACAGAGCTGATCGCTGCTGTTAAGTGGTGAACTGCTATTCGACCATTGAGGCACCATCTGCAAGCGCTCCTCGACGTTCATCTGTAGCGGAGACATCTTGTTCTGCTGCAGCAGCAGTCGAGGTTCTGATAGGCAGGATAGGTCCTGCAGCTGAGTTTGAAGGCTCTGCAACTGCGGAGGAAATGTGTGTTAGTTGATTTGCTAAGTCAGAGTAAACTATTTTAAATCGCAGAAAGAACTTTTTTTAAAAGCACATAAATATTGATATATACAAGATATTTTCGTACAAAGTTCTTTCATTGATTTTTGGATAGCTAAAAAACTTGATGAAACAATGTTATTTGATACCTGAGATCCTCTAAGAAACGCTAACATATTGTTATTATAGTACATACATAAAGACTGTCGGAATTTGCGATACAATTTTTTTTACAAAAATACCATAAATCCTCTATTTCGTTCTTATAATGTTTATGGAAAAAAAATTAATGTTTTTTATTTAAATAAAAATACCTCTTTTACCTTATATTAATTAAGAAAAATAGATTTTTCTTAAATAAGTCATCTCTATAATTTTCTACAAAACTCAAAAATAAAAGTCAGGAACAATTGTAGGATTGTGAGGAACAAGGACATGTGGTTAATTATCAAAATGATCGTAAAATTCATTGCTGCATTTTAAATCAATTAGCTTAGAACGACATGGAGACAAAAGCGAAATCGACAAAGCTCTAGAATGACGATGCGAGGTCGTACAAGATTTTCCTTTCCGTTTCCCTCTTATCCGACCAATCAGCTAAAAATATTTTTCTCTCTTCACCGAGGGGAGAAAAATCCGCAGGCAAACATTACGTCATTATCGGGCGAAAAAGCGGCGAACGAAATGAAACGAAAACTCACCGGAAAAACGCGGAAGATTAATCTTCGCCAAAATCGGAGGATATAAAAGCACCTGCGACGGCTGATTTAATGTGAAAAAACTGCGCCCTCGAGACTTTTTCTAATTCTCAGTTTTTGTAGATGCTCAATTCACGCGCGCGCGCATACGCGAGGTCGTCCCGGAAAGTGTTAGAGAGAGAGAGAGAGAGAAAGAGCTATAGAAATACATGGAGTTTGGCCTTGAGCGAAAGCGTTGCAACGAAGGACCTTATACGCGCGCGCGCACAGGAAAATTCATTCGAATGCGAGTTTTCAACGAGGTGGGACGAGCGCGTCGATGGTTTAAATGGGTGATAGAAGTGAAAAATGCTCACATTTGAGAATTTAGCTTGGAGATTTTTATAAATGAATGTTCAATCAAATGTAATTTAACACGCGGTTTTTGTTTTCACATCATTCAAGCTTTATTGAATTTGACCCTTTACGGAAAATTTTTATAACTTGAATATTCTTTGTAAATTTTATGAAACTCGTTTTTTTTTTAATTTATTAGTGACGATTCAAGAATTTATATATATATATAGTTTACAATTTATCTAAAAATTTGATATTTGATAAAAGTGTTCGAAAGTAATAATAAAAATATATACTCGAAAGAATATTTAATACAATTAGTAAATAAAAAAAGTAAATCTCTTTTTGTAAAAATCAAGTTTTATATAGATGATTTTCATTAGAATTTGAAAATAAATATTTGTTTAAATTAAAAAGTAATGAAAAAATGAAAGAACATAACCAAGGAAATGGAGAAAATAAAGAGAGAAGGAAAGTGGAATTAAGAGAAGGAATTGAAACGCAGCAGAAGTCATTTGTTTTGTAGATGATAATTTTTTTTATATCGTGTATTTCAAATCAACGGTGAATCAACAATTCCATATATATATATATTTTGTTCTTCCTTCAATATGTACACAATAATCACTTAAGAGAGTGAAAGCTCACCTTTTTTCGTGAATCAAAATTCCTTTTTATTCAAATGTTAAATCATTTTTCTTGTTCGCTTTTGATTTTCTGATCTCAAAAAATCGTTAATCTCGTCTCCGACAGTCTTTATTTCGTATTATAATTAATAATATTATAATTAATAACGACAGTTTTTTTTATTTATTTTCATCAGACCTTCACTAGTTTGCCTACCACTACATTATTCATGTTTAATGTACCTTTTGCTCGTGCTAAGACATATACATTGCCGTGTATGCATGTTTTGCGTCTGCATGGCGTGTATGTGTATATGTATAAATTACGCGAGGGCGAACATTAAAATGACAATGCGCGTGCACACGACGCGTACATACAAACGGGCTGTGTGTGTCTCTACGAAATACATTTCCGATAGAAAAATACAGAAACACGGTAATAAGCCATAGTAAAACTCGAACACGTTTTCTTTTCTTCGTGAGCTAAACATGACCGGTTGTACAATTGTGTACGCCGACTAAATCGTTTTTTTGTTTTTTGTTTTTTTCGTCATTGTTATATATTTTTGTCAACTCGCGCGTATACACATACACACATTGTAATGTATACACCGCGAGAGCACTACAAACGTGGTCGCTCGTTCGTACACGTCGGCAGTATCATATATATAGAATTCCTTCCAGCGTATATACGTATGTATATATATATATAATAATAATCTATACATAGATAAAATACGCGTGTTAGCAACCGGTTACCAGACCGGTCAGCTCCCGATGGATAATAAATCGACAAAAGACGCGATTACACATAGCAGTGCGTACGAAATATATTCGACTGCTGTCCCCCCGTCATCCTATACAGACTTTCTGTTCTTTTTGTTTGTTTGTTTGTACGTTTGTGCGAGGAGCGTATATATATTTATTGTTACATATAGCGCGCGTGTGGCGTCAATCATGATCGTGCGAGCGAGAGCAAGTGCAAGCCTCGCGCACAGTTCATTTGCTCGCTATACCCTTAGAGGATCTCGGGTTCTGCTTAGTCAAGCAGACGTAGCCGGCACTCACGTCGCAGCCGGATACCAGAAGGTTCATCAGCACGCTATTCGACTGCTGTTGCTGTTGCTGTTGCTGTTGCTGTTGTTGCGCCGTTCTCCCGCCACCGTCATCCTCAAAGATGGTGCCTCGACGCAGATTGCTACTACCGACTTGGACCTCCTCGTTCGCTCTACTACAGAGGTTTGGATCCTCGTAAAGGCTCCTCGCGTCGCTATTGTGCTGGCGATGTCGCTGATCCTGCTGCTGCGGCTGCGTCCAGCTACGACCAACGCCTGTCATTTTCGGCGTCTGTTGAGAGACCAACTGCTGAAGAAGTTGGCTGTTCTGTACCGAGGCTGATAGCAGGTTCTCGAGGCTTGATAGATGGCTGGCGTCGGATGCGTTGCCGTCGTTGTGCTTGATGCGTTTGCTCTCCTGGTAATGGCCGCTCGACTTGGCTGAGAACGCGTGCACGCGCTTGTTGGCGCGATCGCGATCGGCAGTGATGTCTCTTGTGGTATCTAAAAGAACAAGACACAGGTCGTTTGGAAAGGGGACAAACTCTATAAGGGCATGCAATTTTAGGTTTGTCGGGTCGACGAGCGAGTGTGGTGGCGACTGGACTCACTTTTTAAACTAATCTGTCCTAAAACTTGCGTCGGATTAACGAGGGTCCCACCGTGGTCCTTCATTTGCTTCGAACTCGTCTCGTTCGTCAGTAGCTGTGCTAAGCTGGAGTTGGCATTCTCCTCGCCAGTATCTGTTAACCTTTATACAAAACAAATAGAAACATACATTAATAATCGATTAATCACGTAAACTCGATATTCTCTTAGCCTCCGGTGCTTACCATTTGGACTTTTTGTCGGTAGACTGGCTAGGCCCCCACATGACCATATCGTCGCTAATCAACAGCTGCAGAGCTTCATCTTGATCAGACATCGGTATATAGGGCGCACGTAGGGCCAGTTCATCGTCTGCCATGACGTCGCTGATGCTCAGCATCAGCATCTCGTCCTCGGACAGACCGCCACCGCTACCGGGCGGACTGCTCAGTGAGTCGTCGCCACCACGGCTGCCATCTGGGCTCTGTAATAACAACAAAAACAAACAAACAAAATGATTAGATAAATGTATTATTCAGTTTTCTCCCCCTTTCTTCTCTTCACTTGAGACGGATTCGATCGAGTTATCGGACAGTTGAATGAGCTTTGTGTGTCTATCCGGAGCGATTTTCATCGACGCCTCTCAAGGATGAAAAATCAATCTATATTAGAAATCGATTACACGATGGCCTTAATTTTTTTCGATGCTACACTTAGTCAGCAATAAAGCTTCCGAAGGAATTCGCTCAAAGTGTTTATTAGACATACTCGCGCGCGCACGCGTTGTCAGCAAATAGGTGCATTATAGATTCAGTCCGGCCATTACTCATACAGCCGATAATGTATTATCGCCGCGCGACCGTGCTCATTCCTCTGAGAGCTCGAAGCTAAGAAAAATAAAGATTCACAGTGACTTATTACTTTATCGTATAACAACGAATTTCTTCTGGGATATAATGAGATGTTTTACGCATGACTCATGTAACATTGCAAAATGCAGCAAGTGTTTAATTAAACTTTTTCCTCTGTAACGAAATTCTCGTTCGAGCAACTCGATCGAATCGCCAAAACACTAGTGATTGCGAACACATACTTTTGTGAGGGTAGGCGAGTGCAGGTCAGTGCCGAGGCTACATCGGCTGGGCGAGTCTCTGTATATGAAGGGATCGCCATCGGATGAGCTACAGTCGTCCCTCCTCAGCGGATCGCTAAGGATCGTGTGTTCCACGTCCTTCAGCGCATCGTTGTTGTTGTTGTTGTTGCAAATTCTGCTGTTACTGCTAGTATTGTTGCTACTGCTGTTGCAGTTAGGCTCGGTGAGCTCAGCCGGGCCGCCGGTCATCTCGGGACTGAGCAGAGGACAGTAATTGGAGTTGAGGATGAACTCGTCGAGCATGACAGTTAAGAAGGGAGGATCGTCCAGGGGCACGCATACGTCGCCGGCTGTCGGCGCGAGATGCGTCAGATCCTCCGGTTCGTCCTTCAGCACTGTAACACAGAAAAGAAAACGATGAGTATAAGTTTATTTTCTTCTTTTTTTTTATCGTTAGCATAAAAATATTGAAGGTTTTTTGAATAAAGTATAGGTATATTTACAGCTAATCATCAAAGTATCATTTAAATATAAAATTGAATCAACACTAAAAACCCTTGAATATTCAACTAAACTTTATTCCAACCCTTACTTCCTCAACTTCCCCTCTAACTTAATTCCAACGAATTGTTACTTACTGGTGAGGCCCGGTTGGTCTTCGCTGAACGTGAGGAAACCCTTGTTCATATCCTCGGTACGAGGTACGAAGATACTCGCCGTCGCTGTCTGCGGTGGCGGACGGACGCTATTGTTGCTGCTGACCAGTGGCGATACTGGCGCCGGCTGGTTATAGAGTGTCGACTCCGGTGTAATCGACGGCGCTACGTATGCCGGTGGCGGCGGTACTGCTGCTGCTGTTGGCGGCTGTACACACCGTTCGTGCTTCAGCTCGCAGATAAGCTGCACAGTTGCGCTTGGCTTTGCCTGGAACAGAACATGTAAAAAGATATAAGTTGTAAGCTTTTTCGTTTTAATTAACAAGTTGGATTTTTGGGTGGATTTCGTAGAAGGAGAAATCTGTGTGTAGTTTTTTTTGTATTTGTTCGTTACCGTGTTCTGTGAAATTTTCAGTTTTGAAAGGTTGGAAAAAAGTCAATGTTTACCGTAAGTACTGCGAGACTGGAATTTCTAAATCTTCTTTACTTTACTATTGTAAATTCTCGTTTGCGCGCTGTAATGATTGTTTACGATACATCGCGCTTAACTTAAGAAAAGTCGCTATTAAACAATATTGGTTAAAAAAAGAAAAACCTTTCGTTTATTCAAGTAGATGGAAAATTTTCGCGACTGGCTACGAGCAAACTTTCGCCTCTAAACGATCTATCTTTATGCAAATTCAAAAGTAATTATTTTAATCGTTTCGAGAGAAAAAAGAACTAGGACAAAGTCTTTTCATCTCCATACATCAAAATTTTTTTTCCTCACACAGAAGCATTTTCAAACCCTCCCTATAATTATCCGAAGCTACATAGCCAATGCGCAATCATTAAGCCAGTGTGTAACTTAACGACATAATAACATATCTTTACCTTTTCGAATTTGCATAAATATTTCAACTTCTGCACGCAACCCCATCGTCACTAAATTTCTCGGTACGATTCGCAGTTAAAGAATATAGTGAAGAAACCCACCTTAATCTGTCGACGTTCCTCGTTGTTATTCTCCTTGCCGTCGGTTCTAGGCCGGGCCTGTACCTGGGCAGTTGGTTTGGGCCTCTCTTGGAATCGGAAGAGTGAAGCCGTGACTGCAACTGGCTTGTCTGACAATGGCTTCCTTGGTGCCGGCACTTCCGGCGTTCGCTGCTGCTGCTGCTCCTCTTCCGACTCCTTCAGCCGTGAGGTACGTGCATCAAGCTGGCGCACGCTGTAAACTTCATCCTCGCACTCGACACCACTGCAAATCAAAGTAAAACCACACGCTCGAGACACGCTTGCCACAGGATATCATCACACTCTCTCGACAAATTTCGAATCGAGTGTGTGATGTCGAGCGGTGTCAAACTGCTGCTGTTTGTCCGTCTCTCGCCCCACCGTTGTATATAGCTATATATATATATACACACACATACATACATACATACATACATACATAGAGCACGGCACGCGCCGCACGTTTAATTTCTATCGGGTAATGGAAATTTCGGGAGCAATGTACTTTATCGCCTCGTGTATGTTTACGTCGACCTGCGGCTGTCTACCGCAGTATACGTATATACATATACAAGTACCGTTGACAAGTGAAGTTACCGCGGGGAACTATGGGGGCTATTCTAATTTTGTTTAAAAAAAAAAAAAAAATATTGAATCGATTCACTCTATATAGTTAGAGTGCGATCGATATGTGTACAGGCGTAGCTCGCTAATAATTCTCCACTCGAAGAAATTAAACGCACGTCCGCGTGCGTGCCGGTTTTTTTTCCTGCGCTTCCTATATCTATACCATACACTCAAGAGAATGATTTACGTGTGTCTGTATGCCAGGAGCGTCTGGACTGATTGAAACACCTTCGGTTTATTCGCGTATGATGCGTATGTAGATATATATTATACTCGCGACCTCTTTGATAAACCGTTATATAGAATTTTTCTTTTTCTTCACCACGTAACGGTACGCACTTCGCCATCGGATTTACGTAATGACGAGGTATTTATAAACGAGCTAATTTCGGGGGGCCGCGCATGAATTGATGTGCACCCGACGTGTCAGCGTTGACAGTGTTTACACGCGTACGCAAACGCGCATATAATACCTTATATATACATATATATATATATATTTTTTTTTTCACACAATTTATTTTGATGATGTTCTTCCATTTGTTGGAAATAAAAATGATCTGCACGTTGTAAATCATTCTGATGAATCCATATACTAGGGTCGATAACAACGCAGCGCGACCACTCAGAGAGAAAAAAATGATTGTAACATTTCTCTCGCACTATTCTCACACTTGAAGCACTAACCAGAACTTCTATTCTCGGGGGCGAGAGACGCGACAACAGCAGCGTGTCCGAATGATAACTAAGAGCTACCTGAGCTCGCGCTTATAGCTACAATACAACTACCACCGAAGAAGAATATCATATCTAGATCTTCTCCTCCGCAAAGCGAACGCATGTCATCGATGCGTAGCAGCAGCAACCGGCGAAATATCATTGCGCGGGATCCCGAGTATAGCAGCTTAGTCGCTCGCTCGTTCGTTCGTTCGCTCGCGCTTGCCACCGCCGATATAAAAATAAAGCCTCGAAGTAGGTATCGCGGACGTTCGCGATGTGTTGCTCTCCCTCTCTCTTTCTCTCTCTCTCTCGCTCTCGTCGAGGCTGCCTGCGCGCGTGCGTTATTATTGCCGAGAGGAGACCGGCGGGTAGGCATAGGTATAAAGGCATTATATAGTGTGCGGGTTTTTGAGATATGAAAGGAGAGAGAGAGAGAGAGAAAGTTCGTTTACCCGTGCGTGCGTACGCTTGACGTATATATGTAGAATTCTACGGAAAGTTTCCCCTAAAACGGTCGTAAAAACGACGAAAAAAGAATTTGGAGGCACGCCTCTGAACTAATTATTTTCTTATTATATGGGTCATAGAAGAGAGGAGAAAATTTTGGAACAAAAAAAAACGTCCTCGTAACACGCTTTTATCGTCAAATCAATTTCTCTTATGGGAGTTTAACATGGGAAAATGGACGAAAAGTAGTTACCAATCATCAACCAATATTAAGATCCAAAATATGCCAACGAATTTTCCACGAAAAATAAATTAAAGTAGAAGAATAGAGCTTTAATTTAAGCCAAAGATGGTTAAAATCCGACAACTCTGTGCAAAGTTCGCGAAATTCTCATGATTTTCATTGTTTTTCGTGATTTTTTGCGAATTTCAAATGTACTTAACTTTTCACAGAGTTGTCGAATTTTAACCATCTCTTTAGCTTAAATTAAAGCTTTATTCTTCTACTCTAATTTCTTTCTCGTGGAAAATTCGTTGGCATATTTGGGATCTTAATATTAGTTGATGATTGGTGACTACTTTTCGTCCATTTTTCCATGTTAAATTCCTATAAGAGAAATTGAAAAGAAGGGAACAAAAAAGTAATTAGTTCTTTTTTAGGGGAAATTTTCCGTTGAATTCCACATATATGTGAGCATTACGTGCCGAACCGCGCATATATACGTATTATGGAAATGAGAGAAAGAGAAGGTATTTTCAGCGACCGGTTGTCCATCGTATATAATGCGTATTACAGCGAGATTACTTATCGTGGACGAAATTTTTATTGTCTCGAATGAAAATGTCAACGAACGCGCGTTTATGTACACATGAGTTTATTGTCGGATATAACTTGTTGATTGTGCATAATTTACATGTCCCGGAGTTGTTTGTTTGGATAACGAGAATTATTATCATAGCTATGCGGGGACGCGTGTGCGGATATTTTTAGGGGACGATAAAAGTTTGGGTGAAACTGAAAAATTACGTAAACGTAAACGAACAAAGAGAGAGAGAGAGAGGGGGAGAGAGAGAGATGGGGAAGGGGAGACTCGTGGGGTCGATGTGTATAATGAACGCAGTGCTGTTGGCACCTATGTGCCACCGATGTATATAGATATATGTGTATGTGTTGACTATACAACAGTATCATAAATGTATACGCGCAAAGTAAACACGTGTGTTATTATATTCTGAGTACTTTCTACGCAAACAGTATTTCATATATATATTGTTTTTATTGGTATATAATTATTTTTCGATTGTAGTGGATAAATATTTCATGTACATTAAAAAAATATTAAATGAAAATTATCAAATAATAGAATAATTTGTATATATGTATTGACCTACCCGTGCGAAACCTATATGTATAAAGTAATATTCACTATTTTATATGTAATAAAAAAATTTGTAAAACATTAAAATAATAATGTATAAAACATATTTTAATATAAATAAAAAAGTATCATGTGTAATATAATGTATAATGAGTATATGTCACCGCTTCTTATTACAGGATAATTTTCAGTTGCAACCCTTGATTCGATTTTATTGGTAAAAAACGAACCCGTTTCTTTATTTTTTGTTATTCGCATTCGCATATCGTATAGTGTATATCTGTATGTTAAATTCATATATTTCTTAGATCTGACTATTTTTCCAAAACCTCTTCCCTATTTCATAATTTTCAAAACACCAATAACAAGTGTACCTACAAAAAAATATCAAAATCATGCGACCAACTATCGATACATGCGTCTTTCCACCTTGAGACTTCTGCACCCGCGAAACCACGCAAATAATCTCGTACAACACGTCGCGTCAGCTGATTCCCTCGCGGTTGCGCGCGGTAGACTGTACATACATAGTCACTTTGCAAGTCTCTCGCGCGTTGTCAGCACTCGCATGCGCACAGCCATATATATATAGAGAGAGAAACCGTATTAAGGTTGTCGCGAAGGGTCTGACGTAATCGCGATTGTCCGAGGGCTAACTGTCTTTAACCGCTTTGGTCTCACTCACTCACTCACTATCTCGCGACGACTCGATAATAACGCGAAATTGACCGACGTACTACAGCAGCAGCAGCGACTGTAGCAGTAGCTTCTGTTATAAAGCATTCGAGTTTTTTTTTTTTTTTGAGATCTGCAGAACAGTCGCGAAGCAGTGGTAGGTGGGATTATATTGATCGTCTGTCACGGTAGGCATTAAGGTTATTTATATTTTCCGTCACGGTGACTGAGGCAATTTGGCGAAGTAGGGTGTACGGGGGGGTAGGAGGAGAAGGAGGAGAGAGGCCCTGTCATAAATGCGATGCGCCAAAATACGAGCAAGTGTCGTTGCTGTCGTTACGGCGTGTGACGACGGTGCTAAATGATGCTTTGATGATTTTTCATCAGAGCTTTGGAGAATTTTAATTGGGCTTGCGTGTATATTTATCGATCCAAATGGTGATTTGAAGAAGTTACGAAACTTTAACGTTTTTCGGCAGTTTACTGTTTACCGAATAGCTTTTAATATATATATCTCTCACAATATAACTTCATTTAATCTCTCCCGGTGTTGTTGACAATTGATAAAAATGTGTGTGTGTGTGTGTGTGTGTATATACACACACACACACACACACACACACACACACA
>JAYJLV010000046.1:5448336-5474595 GCA_036873485.1 Torymus texanus | reverse complement strand
TATTTTCAATATTGTCAGTTTGTCCCTGCGTTACTACAATTATAGTAACTTTTACTACAACATTTTTCTCAGTGTAGATTTGAATAAATAAGTCGAGCTATTCAAACATTTACACATCTTGAAAACCGCGAAGAGTTCTCTTTCCCTGGCGTTTAGAATCCTTACAACATGGACGCGAAAGTGAATTTTACTACGTTATTCGATTAAAATGTTTAAAAAGATATTCTAGGGTAAGACCATTTATATAGAAAATCTGCTCTTTTTCTCTCTCTCTCTCTCTTACCAGCGCTATTTTTCTGGCTTCCGTCACCGCGACAAAATCAAGTACGCTAACGCTTGCACCTTAAAATTTCCTATTGCTTCGGTATGTGCGCTCACAGCAGCGTATTGAGAGTTCGTATAATTTTACTATAGACTTAATTTTACTATACCACGGAAAGGAATCCGATAAACAGACATAGCTGTAGTAGTGTTCACCATTTTCTTTCTTATTGCCCCTGAGTATCGTTGACTTGCTGCCAATGTTTATACGCGAAAGTTTTGTATGAAACGTCTTGTACACACTCGCACCTCTCTGATCTTTATCCGTCCATTTATTTATATATATATATATATATATATATAGAGCTGGAGACCGCATCCGTGATGTTCAGTATTTATCGATTGACACATGATTCGCAAACATTGCTCATGCTTCGCTAAAACTGTATGTCGTCATGATTTTCGGTAACCACACGCAATATTTCAAACAATGTTTTTCAAATAACTTATGTATGTACTCGTGATTAATCAAGCGACTCATATTAATTTACTCTATTTAAACTTTTTCCCGTTTGCTTAAAATGACGAAATTAGGGGAAAGCTGCAACCGCTTGAAATCTGTGGCGTTCTGACGTAATTTCATGCTGAGTAACGAGAGGCATTTTTCTCTTACTTCTATGTATCACATTATAATTTATCAAATTGAACGTGACTGAAGTATATAATTTAATTCTTAAATGTCCATGTTTCAAGCGCAAACACCATCAAAGAAATCAATTTTTGCAAGAACGGCCGAAACGAAATCAGAGAAAACAAACTGCGCGCCCACTTTATCGAACAACATTGTCATACTACCCAAAGACAATCCAAAAAGACACGCGACGCAACTTCCACCATTTATTTTATCTTTCAACTCACTGTTTTCGCGCGACAATACCACATGCCACAGGTAGGCATAAGAAGACGCACGCAAAAAGCGTCGTGGCGCGCGAGCGGAAGAATTCACAAGGAAAAGCTGGTCGGCAATTTGTCAAGAGCTCCAGTCGGCGCTTTTACGCACTTTGTGTATCTCGACACGTGTATGTATGTGTCATACATGTCAACGCGCAAGTCGTTAGCGACTGCTAATGCAGCAGCGAAAAGCTCATTCGGATATACATATTGCTGTTGTTGCAATAATACGCATGCTGCGGTCTTTTGATTTCAACGTGAGATAAGCTGCAAATGTTACCGGTTAACGGTTTGCCGTTGAGCGCGCGATGTGTTTTGAAAATATAGGAAAGAAAACATGGTTATGTAAATACGATTTTTTTTTTCGTTTCGAGTATATCTTGAGCAGAGGTGAGAAAGGAAAAGTAAATATAGCGAGAGGTCGATTGAGAGAAAGAAATAGCGTGGGAGAGGAAAAGATGTTTTTGAGATTTAGAATTGCTATATGCGTTTTCCTTATTTCTAATTGCACTATGTATTTAAAAAAAGCTAATCTCTTGTATTTTTTCTACATCAATTTACACGCAATTATACTACGATTAATCTCAATTATTAATACATCTAATAATAAATGAAAGCTGTGAATAATCAATGCGTTTAAAAATTCTTTAAAAAGCCAAACCACCTTGCACCTGACAAACAACTCCTACGCCGCACCAGCGAGCGACAGCCCACCACGCACGAAACCCGTGCTCACGAGCGCATCCATCACCCCAGGGAAATCTCCGAAGAGTGATAGGTCTCTCTCTCTCTCTCACACTCTTTCGAACACGCACAGTCTTTTGTCGCGAGAGATACGAGTATAGGTACGATAAGAGATCGCATACACACATATATATCTATATAATATATACGTAACGAGCACGTGGCGCGCCATACGTAATAAACCGGGCCACGACTCGTTACGCGCGTGCGGGCGCGTGTATTATAATCGTCGAGAGTCGCCGCTGACTCTCTATACCACACGGGATTCGGATAATTGTATCAAATTCGCTTTATGCTCAAGAGACGGCTTTGTTATTTTTTGTCCGTTCCAGTTTTACCTCGTGTTCGAATGGCGCGAGTTTATAATTGATTATAGTGCGTCAATGAAAATGTACGAGGTAATTTTTTTTTGCGAGACTATGTAGTGGAATGCAAAAAACAGTATATGTAGGCGAGGCCGCTGTTTCTTTTTAAGAAGTTGGGATACGGATAGTTGTGTTAAGAACGGTATATGAGGATAGTGAGACTGAAGAATTCGTGAAGATAAACATTTGGAAATAGGAATTGACTGAAAATATATCTGTTGGATGAGAGAATTATTGTGTAAATAAATGCGTGTAGGTATATAAAAGTTGTCGCACTCAATTCGCAAGCGGCTCGAGTGATTTGTGAAATAAAAAAAAGAAAACATTGCCCTCCGCTTCGACGAGATAACTTCGAGAGTCCAAATATAATCTCGTCGGGGCGAAAAAATGTATTTTAAGCCTTGTAACTTCGAGATGTTTCGCTGAATTAAATTTGAAAAGTCATATATATCGTCAAGTTGTTGTTTTTGTCCCGAACTGAAAAAGTTATTATCGAATGCCTATAATTAATGTTTGAATTGACAAAAATTAAATGAACTAGAAATTATTTATATTTAAGTAGAATAATAAAATCTTAAAATTTTAAAAATCTTTTGAAGATACAGCCAAAAATATTTTCGCGGCCATTAATATATGTCATAAGAATTTCCAAAAGTATAACCAATACACACACGTGTCAGTCACGCATCATTATATTTAAGCAACCATTTATTTCGAGTCATCACTGCACACTACAACAAACCGAACGTAAACATTTATAATTCTCCAAAAATAATCTTCCGTACCTTTCGCAAAGCAATGTTACTCGTTAATGATGGCGCAGCCTCTTCCCGTATAGTTTGCAAAACTCTCGCTTTCTTCTCTCCCTCTTCTCGGCGAAAGAAAAGAATTCCGAGACGGGAACCGCAAAGCTCGCAGCACGCGAAATTCTTCCGTGAAGTTGTGAACTTGTACTAGCCCTCAGCCCAACTTCTATCGAATACTAATCAACCGCACTCACGCGCTAGAGCACCGAGAAAACTTTCCACTCGGCCGCAAAACTACATAATTTCATTTCTCTGCTATATACCACTATATATTTTATAATATTCCACATTCACATAGCGCTACATCTCGATCACTAACCCATCGTATAGCGGTACATGCTATATGTCACCTATCTCTCTCTCTCTCTCTCTTTTACTCTCTCATCGAGACACAACACGACGCATCAGGCGTTGTCGGCGTGAAAAAAGCACCGGCTTTTTCGTGCGCGTCACGTGTTCTCTCTCCTATATTCACGCCCAGGCACCATAATAGATGCGCGCCACATTGCGTAATATAGCCCGGGAAGATTTTTCTCAAGGCCTGTACATATAACACGCACACATGCATGCGTGAAAAAAAATATATACAAATGTGTATAAGGCGTGGGAGAAGAAGAGAGCACGCGCGTGCGGTTCAAGTGGATCGAATGATTCTGGCGTATGGAGGAGGAGAGAAGAAGCGATATTACGGAGTTGGACTGATAAGAGCTGCAGGAGTTTTGGTTTTTATAAGTGTATGGATGGAAGGGGGATTACTGTAGCAGTGGAAGAGTATGCGTGTATAACTGATAGCGTGTGTGTGTATATATATATATATAGTGAACGGTATAAAAACAATTTTCAAAGCATATTAAGATTCGAATAATTTTATTTTGTTGAAATATACTATCGCTTGCGGAATTGTAAACAGTATGCCAACGATTATAACGGTACATGATCTGTTTACTCTATACCGTGTTTTAGCGGGTACGCGCACACACTATACTTTCCGAATAATAATTAATCGACGTTTAATTATTCGAGGACAATCAGCAGTCAGCGCAGTTTGACTAATTTTTCCGTATAACGATTATACACAGGCTGCATCAGCTATCGGTTACGTGAATTCAGTGGTGACCGCGGGCGGCTTATCGATGAGCAAAAGTCGAAGTAACGTTCGCGCTCGCCTCAGGATCGCGTGAGCCGATAAGCAGGCATTCGCGCGCATTATTTATAGAACTTGTAAACTCGCATTTACGCGGCGCCTCGCGGCGGCAAACAACAACCGAACACTGGCCGATATTACACGGATTCCAAACTTCCTAAGCATCTCTGAATTATTCGCATAATATCGCGATGTTATCGTCATATATGCGCCGAATGAAATAACACGAATCGAAGAAGAAAGCGGAAGACACGCGCTCGTGTACATCTACAATGTTAATTTTTCTAGCGGGAAAAATCTTTAACGATGCGTTTTTACATGCTAATTCCAAAGTCGTGAGATCACGAGTGTGTACGAGCACGAGAGAGAAAGAGAGAGACAAACATGTACTTGTGCAATGTGCTCGTGTGGCGCGTTTTGATTGATTATAAGTAGGGGTGAAATTAAGTCGTTAACAAATTGACAGAGTGAGCGTCGACTATGTACTGCTGCTCGCGTCGTTCCGTTGAGAGAGGAAAAAAATAGCTGGAGAAAGATAATGGTAAATGCGAGCGATTGATTTTCACTACCGCGTCGGGGGACAGATGTCTGCGTGTGTATATAAATACACTAGGATGTAGTTTATACACTACATAACCGATGTTTTTTTAATATTTACCGAATGTACCGCTGTTGAAAAAACGAGCGTTTAAATAATTGGATGGCGTCCAATGTTTAGATAACAGTTTTTTCAATAGCTATTATATATATCTCGAGGTGTGGAGAAAAAAATAGATGCTATTACGAGAGGGAAATATTTAACCTTGAATTTCGTTGGTTTTTATCTGTAAAAAAAAGAATGTAACACAAAAATATTTACACAGGAAGTTGTGGTCACTAAAAGGACAACACTTCCACTCAAGCACATGCTGTAATAATTACTATGGTAAACTAATGAATCTCGAAATTGTCCTTTATCTTAGGAAACAAAAGATAGTATTTTATCTCGTACTTCTTTTACGAGTCTACGAAGACTTCTTACTTAATCTTTCCCAATTGTCGTTAGACCCAGAAAATTAATTTTCCTCATCACCCGAAACTCACTCACTGAATCTTTCCACCTCTTTGCTCCTTCTTCTTCTTTATTTTTTTTTTCCACCCAGTCTGCCATACGCATCTAGAAACCTAAACCCACAGAGCAGCATCCGTCGTTTAAAGTTTCTCTTCATCCCGTCCTCGCGACTCCGCAGCAATTGACGCCAGTTGCGTTGGCGCGCAAGAGAGAGAGAGAGAGAGAGAGAGAGAGAGAGAGACAGAGAGGTCCATAAATCGGTCAATCGCGAGCACTGCCCGCTGATTACGCACATGTAAAACAAGCGAGCGCAAGGACCGACACGTGCACTCCACTCGCGTGTGCGCTCGCCCGGGAGAACTTTGACCCCCTCTGACAGCAGTAGAAGAAAAGAGTTTAGAAAGTACGTTGAACGTTGTTTTTTTTCACGCGCGAGGGGACGATATTTGGGGCAGTATTAAATCCTCGTTATATATACGCGAGGTTGCGTTGATAGACGCAAAAGATTCTTTTTCATTGTCGAGAGTCATATAAATCTTACATTTAGAGTCCGGGTATGTGGATCAGTTGAATTTTTACGGTATAAGCGCTTGTTTGTTTGCGCGAAAAGATATTCACGAACTGAGTGAAAGAATTAAGAACGATTCGCTTGTATACGCGAATTGTACGGTTGAGGATAAACATTATCTTTGGCGTGGGGACTTAGTATGACATAATATATAGGACAGGCTAATTATCAGCGCGTGATATTTTTCTACCATTGTTGCGCGCGATAAACATAATATACTGGCTAATTTATCAGAGCATCGAATCACGATTGCCTTGAAAACTTGTTTGTTTCTCTTGCAGCGAGGTGATAGAAGCTTCACCGCGATGAGGAATACAAGGGAAAAGAAAACAGGCTAGAGTCACTAAACTATCCGTAACATATCCAATGGCAAAGCCATTACATTATACGTATGATGTATATTGAGAGATTTATTCGCGGTACGAAATGGAATAGTGGGAGGAATCGTCAATGTTTCACGAAGACATATAAAATTTTGATTTGCTAGGAATTGAATTTTCGTGTTAGCTCGCTTTATATATGTATATAGCATTGCATACGAATATCTACACTATATCACAAGCACTCTACGGTAATAAGAAGCTGTCGTGTTTCGCGATATTTGTATCCAGAATTAATTCACGATCTATATAAAACAATGTAGACAAGTCTCTACTGTATATTCGTCCATATCTTACCAGCCCAGAATTCAATCCAAACCCAGCCTTATAAAAAAAAGGAAAAAATTGATACTTTAAAACACTCCCGCAACTCCACAGGCTTTATTCTCGCGAAAACTTCACGGAGTTCTGTGGAAACACGACGACGTAGCTTCTATGTTTCGAGTGCATAAAAATTTATGATCTAAGCTATAGTCGCCGCGCGCGACGACCGCAGAGAGCTCGAAGCGTATACATACATACATACATGTACATAGGTTCTTACATAATCCCGTCTACATTGGCGAGCTTTTCCGTGTACGTCTACGTGGAACGAGTGCGTTTTCAGTATGGAGCAGCCGATGAAGAGAAAAAAAAGCTCGCGGTTCGCACTGATGATAACGAACTGCCGGCGTATATTGCGAAATGCGAGTGCGGACGCGCTCGTTACGTAAGTGAATCAGACGAAGGCTCGAAGCTACCGCTTTAGATGTGGCTGCGTTACTTGTTTGTTTGTAGATGGAAAACTAATATATCATTGTTTATTAATAGGGAAATAGCGTAATATAGTGTCGATCTCGTCAAGCTTTTACGAAAACCATACGCGCATAAACAATTTTCACCGAAATAAATCGACACGACGACTCAAAAATCAGAGAACGTGTGGTTTCCTCACACGCACGTCAAACATCAACCTCGACGCGGCGTAAAGTTTCCCGCAGCATCAAAGAGGTACGCTCGCGAAACTGTCTTATTTCGCGCAAACACACGACTACGAAAACGACGGCAGCCGTTAATAAACGAATAAGATCAGCCTGGCGTGACGAGAGAGTGACTCCCTTTGTAACGCGATATTTGTGAGCGTAGAAGGTGAGAAGGCGCGCGAGGGCGGCACCGAAGAAACGTCGAGAAGGAAAAGAAGAGAAGACACGAGTTCCGGATGCTCTAGGCTGTCTGTTTGCGTTCCGTTTTTTTTCCTCTCGTTCCCGTAGCAGAGTCGGCAGTTCGTGGGGTTTCGAAAGAGGAACGATGGTAAATTCTCGTCGATTAAGTATTTAGAGGGTTGTAGTCGTGGGTGTGATTATATATATATATATATATATATATATATAAGCTGTAGAACGTGTCAATCTGGTGGTGTATAGTCGGGTTAATGTAGGGGAAGATAATAATCTTGGGATATTTAGAATGGCGAGATTGGGTGAAATGTTTTGTAAAGACGAATCAAAGGTATGGATATATAGGAAGTTTGTATAAAAAGAAACAGTAACGAGGTGATTGCACAAGAAACATGAAAAGTTTAAGGTTATAGTTTGTTTGTACGAAGTAATCGAATCTGCGTATAAAAATTCTATAATGTATGAAATATTTTTTCCGTTAAACTTTAGATTTCACATTATTAACAGCTTAACCCCGGGCAGTATTATATATTTGATATATAGGTCATTTCGCATCACATTAAATCGACGGCTCGGTGAGCCCGGGTCAGAGTTTTAGTTGCCAATTTTTTCCACGGCATATATACCGGACCCCCCGATACATGCCAAGTTTGCGACCTTAAAATTTTTTTATAGCCTATGAATTTCGAGCTCATTCTCTTATCATCGTGTCTGCCAAAATTCACTTTTCATTCATGAAATAGTATATATATATATATATACGTATTTTATCTAACGTACTCTCGATAAATCTCTTACATTTCGCAAAGTGAAAAAAGTGCTTTGATAAGGTTAACAAATATTTACCCGGCACTATAGGCACACACAAAAAAAAGAAATCTTTATATTAAAGGAATGTCATTAACTATTAACGAATCGATATTTGGATATGGACAAACGAATATTTCTTAAAGTTAAAGAAATTCATTAACAGTTAAGAAACCACTCGTTTAACATTGTTTCTTATTAAAGTCATGGTTCCTTAACTATAGACACATTCTCTGGCCTGCGAAATGGAAGGACAAAATCATATTCCTTAACTATTGAGACATATTCCTTAACTATTAAGACATATAATTTTCACCATAAGAAAACGGATTTTTTGTATTAATAGCAGGAGAATTTAATACTGTAAATTATTTCTTAATAATAATTGAATTCGCGTTCATCACAAATACTACTCGCGTATAGTATTTAAAAACATAATTCGTTAATTGTAACGATTTTTTTTCTCTGTGCACATCGTAGCTTTTCGAAACACTTATACAATATCATAAGTATACTTTTGACGAACGGCCATTCGAATTTCAGGAAAGTATATGATTTATCATCGTTCTCTGCATTCGCAAATACACAACACCGCACCCACGCGCGCACTAGGATCGCAACTTATTCCGATCGATCGGTAGAATTTGCATAAGAACTCCATTCGTATATACGTACATATATATACATAGTTGAGAACCAACACCACTGGCACGTCTCGCAGCTCTTCTCTTCGCAAAAAAAAAATGCCGTACATTTCATTTCGCGTCACGTCTACCGGCTGACGGCGCGATTAATTGCGGGTTCGCGCGCATGAGGAGTATTATGACGTGAGGATGACTCAGACGAAGAAATGCACGTCGCACATGTCCATATATAATGCGAAGGCTAAAGGGTTCCGATCCCCCAGTGGAATAGTAATGTTGTGCCAGCTCTCCCGTAAGTCGTAAAAACCATAATTGATTTTTTATTGATTATTGCCGATGGTTTGTGCGCGTAAAATTCCATAGTAACTTTTTGATGAGTATATAACATGCGTGTATAGATTTGCAATCTACAATCAGAAACTCAAATCAACTAATCGCCACTGATCTGCCAAAATGACCCACATTTTACGAGATGATATAATTCACTCAAGCGGCGATAATAATATTGTTTACATTTCGAAATTAAAGTGATTCGTCGAAACAATCAAAACCAAGTTATTTGATCAAAGCAAAGAAGACTAGGCATTCATTCTATACGACGTCCCACTTACATCCGTCTTAATTTTCTATCCACTATAGGCGCTGCACAATTTTGAGAAACGAACGACAAACAAGACCAACATCGCGAGTGCTCCAAAAATAGAATTTTTTTTTCCTCCAGGGTTTAATTGCTATCCACCGATTACTCGAATAGCTCATCGCACAGCTGATATTTCCCGCGTCGGTCATGTTTACCAAGATTTACGTTCAAGGGGATGAGACATACGAGTGCTCCGAGTATTGTGCTGAGGCGAGACGCGAGAGCCGTTATGTATATAGATACCTAACGATGCGCAAAATTATGTAATGAAAAAATCGCATGTGCATCAAAGTCGCCAGCTAATTGAGTTACCCGACGGGTTAATAAGTTTAGTAGACGAGCGAAATAAGAAGGACGTCAAAAAAATAACGATACACCGCAGCAGTGGCAGTGCTGTCGCGTTGTACAATCGTTAGCTATAATGCGAAATTTACTAATCAACAAGTTACAATTACGGTAAGCGAAGTTTTGATCGAGATTCATATCAATATGAAACGAAATTTGCACGTGTATAGCAAAGAATATCATCAAAGTTACGGAATTCAGCGGCTTAGTAATCGTGCGGCAGACTGCTTTGTCAAAGGTCGTTAAAAGTATTAGGTTTCCGTAGATAAAGCATTTCTAGCTTTAGCTAGAGGCGAATTTGCCAAGGCAACGAACGATCGAAAGAGGGAGTGAGAGAAAAAGTCGAATGGAGAATGGTTATTCGTGCAAGCTCAGCGGGTTTAGTCGACACGAGGCACACCTATCATTGAATAACAAAAAAAAATGAGCTATATACTTTTACGATATCAAGTCAAAAGTTTTCTTCTAAATTCCAAGTGATTTGTGAAAATTTCTGTGAGACATGCTTCGTAATTTCAAATCAAGTAATGTCAAAATACACATCACGAATAGATCAAATTTGCTTAAATATTTTTGTAAAATGTCAGTTAAAATATTGCTAAATTACATTTGCTAAGCGTACTTCAGACGTCATTTCAAGCAAATTTTATCAATTTTTTCTACAAGCTCTACCGCCCATAACTCGTCGAAATTAAGGCACACTGGGGTATCTTCAATTTTCTAACTTATACTGTGACACTCCACCAAATAACTTTGCACCACTACTTCGCGATATTCCCAAAATATAAGAACATATATAGCTTCCTCTAGCAAAGCTCAAAAACACTTGCACTTGTAAACAAAGCCCTACGCGCAACGACTACAGCCTTACCCGGCAACCTAGACAGCAGCTACATACTCACACACATACATTTTTTTCTCACAAAAAAAGCTATATCTACAGCAGAGCGAAGTTCGACGAAAGCGAAAGTATATAGCACATGCACCGCGCCCTCATCCAGCCAGCCAGAAAAGGTAAATAAAGACAAATTTAAAAAAAAGACCGCAACGAACCGTCTTTCACTTCCTTCGTTTCCTCCAACACCTTACGCACTATATCCACCGCATGGTATATATATATATATATATATATATCCCTCTCCCTCCGGCTCTCTCTATATACTGCACTGTCTCGAGCGCGCGCGCGCGCGTGTGTCCTCTTCGCAGGCGCGCAACTTATACGAACACACTCCGAGACCAGGAGAGAGAGAGAGAGAGAGAGAGAGAGAGAGAGAAAGAGAGAGAGATAGACACAGCAGGGTTGCGCGGGCACGCGGGTCGCGCCGTGAACCACGATACGACAGCGACGATGGCGCGAGTAGCGGCGAAAGCGCAGCCAGCCAGCCGGGCGGGCGGGCAAGAGGGAGGGGCAGACAAGAGAGGGAAAGTGCGAGGAGGGCTGCTACTCTGCTGCTGCTGCTGCTGCTGCTGCTTTCGCTTTCGCTTTCGCTCTCCCTTTCGATCGTACAGACGCGAGCGCCCCCGTCGCATATAGTCAGTCAGGCCGCCGGTCATATCGACCAGGAAGATGCGGGTGTCGCCGCGACGCCGAATGAGGCCTGGAGGAGGAAGAGAAGGAGGAGGAAACTACGCCACGGGGTCAGGGAGGACGAGAGAGAGAGAGAGAAAGAGAGAAAAGGAGGGAACCGCCCGACGAAAGCGCTCCGGTGCTTTGGGAAAATTCCAGGGGATGTATATATAGTGTACGCGAGGGATGTGCGGGAGGGGGAGAGGGATTAGGGTGCTGTAGGAGAACGATATAATAGGGGATACGGTTTGTGTTATAGGTAGCTGAGTGGACAGTTTGAATAGTTTGCAGAGAGGAAATCCGAGTGAGTGTTTGCTATTTGAATTTCGAGAGAGTGAGAGGAGGAATTCGAAGGGGTTTTAGCGAATTTAAGGTTTTCGTACGGGTACGCAGATTAGGACTCGAAAAGAGTCGAGAAGGTGTACAGGACGTTGGTCTATTTATATTCATTCATCGTCTAACCAGAGCCCTGTGCTTTACTACTTATGGATACATCCACGCAGATATATGATTCAGCGTCATTTTGGCTAACGTTGTAATTCTTTTTTGTCCCCCCAGTCCAACTGAACGAATAATTTGCTGTTTTTTTTTCAAATTTTTCAAATTTTTATGATCTATAAAAGTGCTGTATTCGCGGTTTCTTCGGTTTCGTATTGATTTATTTCTTTTGTTTTTATCCGCCGTCTTCCGTTCTCTCTTATTTACTGACTATCGAGGACTTTTTGCTTGTATCCACATTGAGCAATTTCGAAGTCCCGGTCGTAAATTCGTATTTTGTCAATGGCGTCGTAAAATTATCGTCGATAACTTATTCTCCATAGTGGATGAAGAAAAAAGTCACTCAATTTAAGATTAAGGAAGTAAAAGTATCTCTGACGATTCATCAAAGTGTCACGTTAGTTCGATCGCCTCCTTATAAAAGCGTCTAATTACGCGTGACAAATTGTCTAATTTGTAAAAAATTACAATGCTACTTTAACGCGATTTTAAAAAATAAATGATTAATCGTGAGAATAAAGTTGGACAGTATACTCTTGACAAACCTCTCGAGCCTACCACGTTCCATCGAATGACAAATGATCTGAAATTACTCTCATCTGAAGAACTTTGTTTTCCCGACGCTTCATCCCCTTCTCTCGCAGCTTAATTCAGCGTAACAAAACGATAAAATCGCGTTTAAACGTAACATCATCATTTCTCGCTTCAAACCCTATCTCTCTCTACTAATACTTATCTGAATAAAAAAGACGACGTCCTACAGCTCGAAGAATTTCCAGTAGAAGAAAATCAAGAATTGTGCGAGTTTCCGCATTGCGAAATTTCTCGTATTTCGAAGAAAGGGGACTAAGTGAGAGGCTATTCTCTCGGTCGTCGTGGATAACAAAATCCAGGGTGCGCGCGATGATTATCGCGTGGGTCGCGGCTGGTCGGTAGGATGTAATTCCACAGGGCGAAGGCGCGGAATAGTCGTGAGGAATGACGACAGAGGCCGGGGGATTAAGAAACTTTCAATCTCTTCCGGGCTGACTTTTACCATCGGAGATTTGCCACGCGGCCTCGGATTAATTTCGCCGGGTGTAGTAGCCTAACGGCGGCTTATACTGCTACATGTTCGGCTTGATAACGTCGATAAATAATACTTTTGATGAGTTTGTTTTGACGCGTTTTCCGCCTTAGGGTATATGTAGAGGTGTACGGCTGTTGTTTGTATCCATAAGTGTTTGCGAAGTGCGAGAAAAGGGAATTTAATCAAACTAATTGCAAGGTTCGCGATAGGCATACAAATGTCATATAAATGGCGTTATTTTTATCTTTTAAGATGTAATTGACTGAAACAACAATTTTCTTTTAATTTGAAAACAAAATCTAAATGCCGAGTGTAACTATTTCATACGTAAATATTCTTTTTCCTACTTGCACTTATAATGATCAAATTAATTTATTTACCTATTATAACAAAAATAATATTCATTAAAAAGTACCATTTAGTTTATGAAGACCAAATATGGAGAATGAATGCATTATTCGCTAACTTGCATACATTAGTAATCGGTCTCTCAACTCCTCGTACGCAAAATTTGAGCCAATCTATAATATAATCGAGGTTGCAACTGATCTGTCTCGCTGAAAGGTCTCGTGCGCCAGATACTCTCATGACGCTGAATTCGTCGCGTCGCAACGAGTTTATCTTGTATACATATACACCGCATACGACTCGTCGGTAAAAATGTACACGTGTGCGAGACGCATGGTGCCGACGAATAAAAGTATATGGAAGAAGAGTCGACTTACCTTAGCAAGTAGTTGACGCAGACGACGGACAGTGGCTTCTGCATCCGCGAGCAGTGGATGAGGGTCGCTTGGGTGACTACCCAGGCGTAGCCGCCTCTCTTGTTCAGGAAGCGGTAGGCCATTGTCTCGCATTGTCCCTTGTGGAATACTGTTGGGAGGATGCAGACATATAGGGTTATTACACATGTACATGGAATATTTGCATTGTTACAAACGCGCGCACGCGCATGTATTTGTACAGTTTTCGCGTCTGTAGCCGCGTCTTTGGAAACAATAACGTGCGAGTATTTAATTAATCATAGTCTTGAGCGAATTTAAATATTTCTTTTTAATGAACAAATGGATTATTATTTCAACTAAAAATAACTTTTATCTCATGTAATATTTATAAATTGAAAGGACGTGAATGTACAAGATTATGCAAGTTGGGATTTGAGGTTTTCATCAACCACTTACTACCTGAAAAAGCAAAAACAGTTTGCGTGCATCGGTCACGCGATCGTGGTAAACTCTTGATATAAATCACACAACTGGTTTGCAAATAGAGGTATTAAAAATTACGTCAAGGCCTTTGGCCGATCGCGTTACTAATTCAGAATACCAAAGTTTGAATAAAGATTTATAGTATGGAGTCAACATCGACAACTTCAAACGTAGTGAATAAACATTATTTCTCAAACATCACAAAGTTGAAATCGTCTTCAATGAAACATTGGTAATAATTTCAGTTCAATAATCTCACATTGAACGACCTCATTTTCATGTGAGCTTCAAAGATTTCTAAGTTTGTCTTGAAAGATTCAAATTCTTCTATGAATTATTAATACACGACACGTAACAATTTTTTTTTCTTGTCTTGAGAGCTTACGAGAATCGAAAAAAGTTTGATTAAGAACATCAATCTTTGCTACCAAAGCGAGAAAAAAGGTTATTAAGAATTGAATTGTGAAAATGGTATTCTAACGATACGACTATAATTGCAAAAATGAACTAACGTAACTCGCGGGAAAGAAGAATTATTAATCAATACAGAAAAACTACTTCTCACGCCCGGTATATCTCTCACGCGGCGAAAACAAAAAGCCCGCAGCGCGTTACCAAATTTATCGAGTCAGCCTGGCGATTGCCGCGATCATTTTTCCCCCGCATTCGTATATACCCCTACACATTTACACTTGCTAGGTAGCCGCAAGCCGAGCTAACATCTCACCTTTCACGTGCCTATATGTGTGTGTGTATAACATACGACTTGAAGGGTAGCAGCGTCCCTCTTTCACGCGTAAAACACACACGGTGGGCAGATAAAGCGAAAATGGCGCGACCTGCAGGAGAAAAAGATAGGCGAAAAAGCTACCAGGTCTCGCCCTAACGCGACAAGAGAGGGAAGAGCAGTATTATAGCCGTAGAACGCCGAAAAAGGCGGAAGCGATAAATTCCCGGAGGAAGCGGCACGTGCGGGAGCTACTCCCGGCTTTTCTCTTCTCCCCCTTATAAGGCGGATGATAGTGTGGCTCGCAGCCACGCCCTTCAATTCGCAACGCGGCACCTTTGGCGTTTGTAAGAGGAAGAGAGAAAGAGAGAAAAGGATATACGAACAACGACAATTGCATCGACGCGCAAATGGACTTTGGTATGCGATGCTTCGGCCCGAGTTACAGCCCCCAGAGAAAGAGATAGCGCGGATACGTGATTGGGAGAACGGAATGCGTGGAGGGTTCCCGTTGACGAGAGCATGGAAATGAAATTGTTTTTCGCGAATCGATTTTACCCTCGGCTGGGAGGACTCGCAAGAGGGTTCCTTTAAAGGCGATGTTGGATGTTGTCGAATTTTTTCCTACGCAGTTATGGAAGTCGAGTGAATAACATTGAGTAGTAATTTTACTTTTCATTAAACCTTATTTATAAAACTATAATTGTTGCATATTGTAAATACACAAGTAATTAAAAAATGTCAATAGATCTATTTTGAAATAATATTTTTAAGTATAAAATTATAAAATATTGACAATATTGAAATAATTCGTTTTTTTTTATTAAATATATATTTCAATATATTTGAAGCTCCAAAATGTTTACGATTAAAATTTAAACCTTTTATCACATGAGCGAGAAGAAAATAAAGTTTAACTGCTTAATAATCAATACGTCAAATTATTTAAAAGTTTTTAAATCTTTTACCTACGTGATGCTAGATTTAGTATTGCTCAATTTCTTTTTCTGTAATTTTGTACTGGTAAAGAACCCAAACACTTAAAGGGTATGTATGTGTATGTGTGCTTTTTGTATTCTTTAATATCTTATAAATCTTTTATTTTATCATTAAAGAAAACCTATCGATGGAAAAGAGATCATCATATTTCTTTTTAGAATATTTCATTGTTAAGAAAAATAAAGTCTTTTCTATACATGATTTTATTTATGGTTGTCAAGTTAAAACAGGAATCTTCCTTATCGCACTATAATCAAATGAGAACTGTTTACTTAGTATTTTAATATTGAGATGGTACAATAGAAAACTTTGCAACTGTATGTAAAATAAAATTAAAATGATAACCTTATAAGTTTTATTATGGTATCATTAATAATCCAATCGTAATACTATTATTAATTGAATCAATCACGGTAAGCTTCCAAAGATTTGACGTTTACAAATTAAGAGTGCTATCAACTTACGTGATTTGAAGGATTTATCCAAAGATAAATTGTCCAGCGCATGATAAAAATCAAAAACCGACTGACCCATCAATTCGCTGCTTTCCCAGCCAAGGAAGTCAGCCAACCTACGAAAAAAATTAATTAAATTATCATTAAAAAATTGTAAATAAATTATATGTAATGTTTTCAATTTTGAACTATACATTTGTGTTTTTATTTTCCGATCAAAGTATTAAATGTTATTTAAAACTAAAATTACTAATTTTTATACCTCATACTTTATATTTTTTTAACCCTTTGATGACTAATTTCACACATTTTTTATTTTATGTCTAAAAATTTGTGTTATAAATTTTGCAGAGCAAATATTTCATTTCATTCAATATTAATGTGATAAACGAATAATTGTATAAACTAGATAATATTGATGAACAGCCTCAATGATACGATTATGTTTATGAGAAGTACAAAATATAACTCCAATATTATTATAATAGTAGAAACTCAAGGAAAAACATTCATGGAGTATCTTGTATCTGACATGAACATAACAGAAATATTTTTTTTTATATCATATTTTCATTATAAACAACGACTATTGCGTACACAGAAGATCACTTTCAGTTTTAATATTCAGTTGTCATTTTCGTTATTCCTGTACGAGTAACAAAATACTCACAATATCCTACAATATTCACAGTTAAAACATTACGTTGGTAATCACTCTAAAATCACTATAATTAATATCACGTTGGCCATCGAAAGGGTAGAATGCGCATGTATAAAGGTTAGATACTAACTTATCGTCGGCATAGGTGAATTTCATGTTAAGATTGTGCTTCGAGAGGAATGTGTACTTTCCAAGCGGCACCTCAATATTGCTTGGATGCGGCACAGGTGAAGCTACAACCACAAGAGAAACGCCAGGCTCCCGCTCGACGTTTTCTTCCGGATTCTCTGAATCACTCGCATTACTCACATTGGTGTTGTTTAAATGGGCAAACAGACGTCCAGTGCAATGAATCACCTGAAAAATTTAAGGTTACATGAATTTCAGCCTTTCACCAATCCGCAAGTCATTATAAATAAAAATATAAGATATAACTTGTTTCCAATTTCATGGAAAAATGTATTTACATGAAACAAGGGTTTCTTATGTATTTTGTTTACGTGCTCAGAGTCTCGTTTAAAATTGTGAAAACACTCAGTGAAATGACGATAGAACTTCGCCGAAACATTAAGCTTTATCACGTTGATTGCAGCCAATAACGAGGCATTAAATTATCGAAATCAACTGGAAAGAGAACGACTCGTTTGATACTATTGGCGTGTGTATTCTCTTATTTTAACTTTTCGAATCTATATATAAATCTATATATAAATACCACAGATGGTAAAAACGTGATCAACTCAATGAATGCATCGACAATTAAAGATGAGGTTAACGGCCGCATTTCGCAATCCGAGACTTGATGCACTCTTTTGAATTAAACTGCAGAAAGCAATTTATTATATGCAACTGGTGTGGAAAACTCAAAAACAATGTATTTATTGAAAAGTTTTCCTTATACATGCTCTACTTAAATTTTTATGTCGGTTAGATAACGTCTTGAATGTTAATTAGCAATTGATGAGACATATGTAGGACTAATTTAAAAATATTTACTGCTCGTTACATAAGTCGGGTAGTTTGAATTTTTATAAGAACTATAACAATCAATAATATTGTTTCTCAGCAGATCATAGTTTTCCTTATTTGGTTGATCTTGAAAATGAACAAGTGTAAACAGTTTCTAAAGTCTATCAATGTCTAAAGATCAACCAGGTGAATATTTAAAATAAATATTACAAATGACTTAAATGCATTTATCACTATAAATAATAAAATCTATTATTTAAAAAAATCTCTTCACCGAAATCTAAACAATTAGTTATTTATGATCAAAAATAATCATAATTTTCGATGTGTTACATTAATTTAAGTCGTTATTATTAATGTTAAAAAAGTACGTCTTCAACTCGCATAACACATCCAGAAAATTCCTGTTGATATTCGAACGTGATTCCGGCCAGGAATCACGTTCGAATGTCAACTTTCCAATTTCTAAAATCATCTGGATTTTTTTTAAAACTACGATATGGCGATGACGCGCACCTTGTAGGATGCACTCTTCAGGTTGACCTTGCGGCCCTTGCTCGTGAGGGTGCACTTGAGTCTCAAGAAGAAATTGCAAGGATGATCTTCAGTGACCTCCGACGCCTTTATCGAGAATGATTCTCTAATCTCATCGTGGTCGCATGGGTGGCTGTAGTCGAAGACACTCTGGCCCATCAAGTCCATCTGCAAAAGGAACAAAAAGTCAGTCAAGAACATTGAATACGTGGAAAGTTTTTAAATATATATTTACGCGAATCACGGTCAAATTTGTGGGATATGGAAAGGGGGATATCGATCGATGAGTGGTGGTATTTGTTCGTTTTTATTTGTGTGACAAAGCTCGTGCTAACTTAATTAAAAGAATGTCGAATTATGAATTAAGATGCCATTAATAATTCTGAGACTTGAATGTTTATACGTTATTATACGTTTTATGGATACAAATTTTAGCTTTAAAAAGATGGAACATTGGGAACAACGTCACTTTTGTTTGAGTTTTAAATAGATATGAGTCAAAACATTTAGTTCATAATGAAAGTATAATGAGTTATGTGTGTAACGTATCCGTACTGTCAATCATGTTAACAGAGCCATTAAAAATAAAGTGTCTTAATCTTAGAAAAACATTTACGTAAATAGCCTAAACTTTAAAAATATTAATAAGAGAAATATAGTGTAAAACTTGAGAACTATTTACTAAACAAATTTTTGGAAAAAGAGATTCGGTGTTATATTTAAAAATTTTCTAAAATAAATTTTTATATATCTACATATATACACTAAGTATATTTATAAACATTACGAGGCAAATAATAAAAAATAAATTTTACGACGATGATTGATATATATTCATTAAAATGAGATAACAATCCCGTAGAATTATTTAAACAATCACTTCGTTTTCAAAGATAATGCGTAAAGTAATTGAGCAATAAAAATGCATCATAAAAAATCATTTTATCTGGTCGTAAAAAATGTTGACAAATCGCTAGTTTTGATCGAATTTCCGAGGTATACTCTACTCTTTCCTGTCGTATATCGAGACAAAAAGAGTTCGTTTCTTTCTCACCTGAGGAATGCCGAGATAATCCTTGACGTTTGGCGAGAGATAGACCATGTCGCCATTGTTGTCCAGAACCAACACAAAGCCGTCAATCGCCTTAAGGGACAGCTCGTCCATTTCCGGCAAAATTTCGGGCTTGGCCACCGGCTTCGGTACTGTAATTAGAAAGTAAAGTATAATTAGAATATATTTGATGACAAAAGTAAGAGAAATTTCTTTTTTCACAGCTTTATTGATTATTGTCAAGTTCTTTTTCGAGGTTTCAATTGTGATGGAATGACATTTGATTTGATATTCTAGAACTTTCAATGTGCCAGTTTAAAATTGTATAGACTAGTTTTAACAACACAATGATCAAAAACGATGAAGTCATTTTTTATTTTTTTAGATCGTTATATAATTATTTTTAATCTTCTAATTTATTTTTGTACTATTCTTGGTTCAAAATTTTGTTTATTGCTGTAGAACACTAAATTTATTGTTATATGCATAACAACTCTAACCGTTATTTTAGCCCAATACACTGAGATTTATTTTTAATATAGAACCGATATATCTTTCGTTAATCACGTATCAATAGTAACATTAATATATAATTATATTATATTATTAACGCCTACGATAAAAGGTATCTTTACAAATAATTTCTCTCGACTTCTCTATACGAGGATCTCTCATTATACCCAATTTACAAAGCGCTCGTTTTACGATTTCCTTCTTGCGTCATCGCGCGACGATCAACCCCACGCGTCATTCATTGCTTACGAGAATTACAATTACTACTTCTTGTCCCGACGCGGGTCCTTAAAACCAATCGATTTGCACAACGTGCACATAATATATTTATTGGCAGATAATATACGATTGCCAAAAAATTCATCGCCCGTGAACATAGAGTAAATTTACATGCTTATACTCGCTCGAGCGAGTATAATAGGCGCGAAAATAGCCATGGAAAAAAATATCTGTTTAGGCACGTAATTCTTATCTAGTGTTTGATGTGTGATTTATGGCTTGACGAGTACGCGTCGATAGCGTTGTGCGCGCGTTGGCAAGGTCTCCTCTTTCTCATACCTGCGTCGCGATCGTATATACATATATACGCGGAGTTATCGCAGTGCGTTAACTGGCTACTGTTTAGATAAATTGGACGTTGTACCGAAATGCGGAGAAATCATTCGCGTTCTCTTCCGTCTTCGAGGCACCGAAGTGGCGTGTATATAATCTGATAAAGATGCGCAAAAATTTAAAAGATAATAATTCTTCCTTTAATCTCTTTTGTTTCAACTCCAAGTATTTTTTTCGCGGTTTCAGTTATTGATTCTCTATACTGAGATCTGTCAAATTATCCTGAATATCATTCCCTCATCTCGATTGCAGAAGAGAGTGTAAAATTTCCGAAAAATGGACAGTTTAATCAAATAATAAATTAGATTTGTGCAATCGATTCGATCTAATAATAAAGAACTCCATTGACACGCACTGATAAGTAATAAGAATGTGTAAAAATCATAAATTTAAAATTATAACAGATAAAATCTTAAATTTCCGACATGACGCGAGCAATTCATTGCAATCTTTATTGTCCTCATAAACCGGTTCATCCTTCTGCATTTTCGAAACTTTTATATATAGTAAAGAGTTAAAAATATGATACGTCGCGTGCGCATCCGTTCTGGACCACGATCACACGGTCAGGATGGCGACCCCTGTACATCGACGACGACAACGTGGCACTGACATTAATTCGATCAGGTCCCCGGTGTGGTAACCACGCGCTGCACTTGATAACCATTCAAGGATATGCGAGTGCGCGCACGAGTAAAGGTTTGCGCTCATTACGCGTCCGCGAATATTGCGAGCAATGTACCGAAATGATGGATTTCGAAACTCTTTGCTGTGGATCGTAAGTAAAAAACAAGATGGCTTCTCTGACCAAGATCGGTTGGCAGGAAAACAATTCGGACGGATTTTTTCGATTCTCGAACGAACCATTGTTTTTTTAATTAAACGTACAAAAAAAAAATAAATAAACAACTATAGTAAACATTTACTATTTAAATCAACTACTGTTCATCATCCCTTTATAGATCTAGAAAATTCTATGACATTCGCCGATCGCGAACAGTGAGCGCAGACCTTAATAAAACTCATCGGCGATGCACGCCGGCGCGCACAGCAACGACAACGCAACTCGTTCGCTTGCCAGACGATGCACAGAGATTACATAAATGCATGTGTGTGAGTACAGGCGGTGCTTGCGGCGGCGCACAACACGTTTCGCACGTGTGTGTAGGCGCTGATAGGCTGCAGGCGCGATCGGTTGTACATTGACGCGGATTGCCGGTCGGGTTCGCGATAAATTGTGCTGCGGAACACGGCTTTGGAATCTCGTATACTAAAACTGTTTTTCAACCCTTTCTCTGTTGAATTATTGCTCAAAAGAACACTCTTTTTCAATTTCAATTTGTTAGAAATAATTACTGGTTAACAATTTGTATCGGAAGACATAAAAAAATTGTTTGACGGCTACTTCCGCGAATCTATAAGATAAAATTCCAAGAAAAAATGTTTTTTTTTTAATGATTCGAGTAAAGGGGTTAAGGTTAGTGCAGATCCTTTAAATTAAATTGTGGTTGTTTTCGACAATCGTTCCATTTAATCGAATTCTACCGATAAACCGCATTGTTCACTATACAAAGCTATACATAGCGCAGGTCATATTTATTACTATTAAACATTGAGCGATTATACACGTGTAGAGTGTATATGTACCCGGTAACTGCAGCGAACAAAAAAAGTCGGCGCTTATTTTTAATAAAACAAAAAAAAAAAAACAACTCAAGGATAGCTTTCTTAAGAACGAAACTACACGTTCGCGTATCTGCTAAAGACAAGGCTGGAAGCATTATATGATTAGCATACAATGTATACGTGCTCGCAGCGAACTACGCGCTTCAGTTATATAGTGACGACTATATACGCTAATTAGGAGATTCTCCTCCCCGCGAGCGCAGAGGTCACATACAAAGCGCGATATAAAAAGCCCTCGCGATTTTCCTGGAAGCTTTTAGACGATTAATCATCCATCCCCGCCGCGCGCCACCACACTCCGATGAAAATCCGCGCGTGTAACCGATTGACGTTTGCGCGTGCGCATATCACGATGCATAAATCCTGTAACTAGCACATTCTCATTTCACCCACTTTACTCCCCAATCGAGCAAATTAAGATCACGCGCGCAAAACTTCCATCATTGGCAAGTTTGCTATATATATATATATATAAAATAAAATAAAATACAACGCAGCTGCTGCTGCTGTTGCTGTGCGTTCGTTTCTTCACGTCCAATGCCGTACTGTGAAGCTCGTAGTGCGAGGACGAATTCAGCATGTTCAATTTCCGCGGCGTAGAGTAGAGAGAAAACAAGTCGATTCCCATCTCAAGGATCATGCGATATGTCGTGCGCACAATGAAAATGGAAAAATCAAGTGGAAAGAGAAGAGAATGATAGAAAGTTTGATTCTTCTATAATACGCGTATATGGTATATGTAATATACACAAACGTCATGTGTTTGTTAGAAGGGAACGAGATCGTCTCTCGAGATCGGAAGAGAAATCCGTGACACGACGTGTACAAGGGGAAGGCGATAAGAGGCCAAGGATGAGGTTTTTGCGCCTCGTTCGCAGATCCAGTCGAGCGGATAAATTAGAATAGCTGGAACGACGCGGGTGTGTATCATGCGAACGGATATACATGTGTATATATTATACACGTGTGTAGATACGTGAGCGAAGCGTTGATTGCAATTTATTTCCGAAATTAAAAGACCGCTGAAAGGTGCGGGCAATTGATTGGTATATAATGGGGAATTACGCAATAACTTTCGATTTTTTTCTCTTTCCTTCTCTTGCGTTTGATAACTGCAATTACGTTGAATGATTTGCCACGTTTTGAATAGTGAGTTTTTGTTTTCGTTTAATGGAGGCTTTACGAGCTTTTAAACGGCTGTATTATTTTAAATTGCTGCGTATAGTCTATAAAAATTTCATCGCGAATTTATCACACTTCTTTTTGACTTCAAATAAAAATTCAAATTCAAACAATGAAACCTTCACTTGCCTCGCGGCGACGAGCACAAATAAGCTTTTTTATATAGACATTCTCCTCCCCTATGTCCCTGAACGTCGACCTGTTATACCATTCAACAGTTTTTTTTTTCACAGCATCGTATTGATACTTCCACGTACTTCCCCAATAGCCAAAAGTATGTATTATAATTAAAGAAACTCACCTGCATCCATGACAGTGTGGGTCTTGAGGTAAGCGATAGCAAGCCTCATGACACTGGCCTTGTCGAGGTGGGCAGCCTCGCACGGCGGCACCGGAAGCGCCGCCGCGAGTTCCGTGAAGATGTCGGTCTCCCGGCTACGCCTGCAGCGTGCCGCATCGCGCGACTTCTCCTTACGTTTCTCATTGCTCCTGCAACATAACGAGAAAGGGATAAGTGGATGCTCCAGACATTAGGCTTAAAGGTGTGGGAAAAAAACGGAAGGCACGTGTGCTGTTCTTTTATGGTTAAAGGCTATATAACACGCTTGGAAAGATATCGAGGTGGAAACGGAATGTAGTCGGGAGTTGAGCGCACGTACGCACGCGCATCTTGCGAAACGAGCTTTTTTTTCTTCTCTTAGGTGGATTGTAATTTATATTTTTATAAAACGTGGCTGCTTTCGCTTGAGGATCGTGTTTCTGCGTATCGCAGATGTTGCTGTTTTTAGATGCAAGAAAGACAAATCCTCGTTGCCAAGTGCTAGCCATGTAACAGATATACAAACGTTTTGAAAATAAGCGTTTGGTATAGCAAGCATATTAGCAAGGCAAATAATCGTTTGGATAAATACTTTGTAGATTTTCTTTTTTCCGCGTCGGAGCTCAACTACCCTGATTTGGCTAAAAATGCGTCTCTATACTTAATCGAAAGACATTTAGAAAGATGGTTTTTATGAGAATACGATAGACAAATTTGTGTTTATGTACGTCGGTTAACTCAAGTATTATTATGAATTGTTTTTAGTTTGTTAGGGGAATGAGAATAATTGAAGAACTTAGATTATATATACGCCTGTGAAAGCTAAAATCGAGCGAGCGCTCACTGCATTATGAAATCTTTTGTATTCCAAGCACTTTCGTAAGAATCCATTTTAAGTCTACGAAACAAGTATGTCACTGGTCAAGTAGTGAACTTTCAAATAATCAGTTTTGAGCTTTTATGTCATTCAGTTGCACGGGAAGCACTTCGGCTAAACGTTGCACTAACTTTTAAACACCACCATGTGTTATTGAGCTATTTTTCCAAAACCGTCAGAATTAAAATAATTCAATCTTTATTTCGCGTAAATTATTCCTGTTTTTTTAATAACAATGCATGTATTGAAGCCAAACTTGATAACAATAACATTATTCGAGTGCGTTTTGTTCCAACATATCTATGGCTCGAGTTTCGTAAAAATCAGTGATTTTGAATCAGTTAAGATAAAATTAATTGGAAGGAAGTATTTTTTCACTTCGATTTAATCAAGAAAGATATTTTTTTTAATCTAGATACTACAATAGCCTAACAAACATTCTTCAAGATGATTTCGTCATTCATTTGCATATAATCGCTAAAATATATTAGTATTTAAAACATGTTATAAAAATAAATAAATTTATATGTTCGGTAATAAAATAAATATGCGTGACAGTTCACGCCAACCACACATCTAATACCATTAGGGTCAACAACCACAACATCACTTGAACTTTTGACCAATACCCATTCCACCTAGGTACAAATCCCCACCACAAATTTAAAGAACACAATGAACATTTTGTCCACGAAAACAAAAATGTCAACAATCAAGAATTCGCGTCATCGAACGGAGAAGGATCGAGATGACAAGCGAGACAAAGCCAAGTCAATTTGTAGCTTGCACTCGTATATATTATATCAATGGCAGCGATCGGTCAGCGGCATATCTCGCTCGAGCCTGTATAGCACACCAGGGGGATCTAATCTCGCGCAATCATTAGCGAACCAACCGAGTACAGGTACACATATATATTCACGTATAAACCAGCCTTCATATACGCACAGATACTCCTCGAGAGCGTCTTCATCAGGTACATAGTAGCTGTGGAAATCCTGGGAGCAGGGCAACGATTGCCACGACTCGAGAGGCTGCTGTGTCACGTCGTAGAGGGGACAATAACTCGTAGCCGGGCATGCCAGCCACCTGCTGTCGGTACAATAGTTGAAAGCCGCCTCCTCGAGGGTCATGGGCGCGTAGAACGATGGATTTATCGGCTGAGATGGCAGCTGAACTTGTCGCACTGCTACTGGCTGCTGTGGTATCCCATGTGGCTGTTGTTTATATTCGCAACAATTGAATTGCTGTTGCTGCTGTTGCTGAGCTACACATGGTGTCACATTGTACTGCTGTTGTTGCTGTTGAGTTGCACATGGTGTTGCATTGTAATGCCGTTGTTGCTGTTGTGTTGCACATGGTGTCGCATTGTACTGCTGTTGTTGCTGCTGCTGCTGAGCTACACATGGTGTCACATTGTACTGCTGTTGTTGCTGTTGAGTTGCACATGGTGTTGCATTGTAATGCCG